>JAVKPL010014331.1:0-81489 GCA_032173675.1 Gastrolobium villosum | reverse complement strand
TGTGATTCCTTAGGATTAGCTTGGAATCTAGCACACATGCATACACAAAACATGATGTCGGGCCTACTTGCGGTTAAGTAAAAGAGTGAGCCGATCATACCTCGATATTTAGTGATCTCTACGGATTTACCTCCTTCATCCTTGTCTAAGGAACAAGATGTACTCATGGGAGTATCAATAGTTTTGGAGTTGTCCATTCCAAATTTTTTGAGTAACTCTTTGCAATATTTAGCTTGGTTGATGAATATTCCATCCTTTTGTTGCTTTATTTGGAGACCGAGGAAGAAGTTGAGCTCTCCCATCATGGACATTTCAAATTCACTTTGCATGAGGTTGGCAAACTCTTCACAAAGGTGAACATTAGTGGCACCAAATATAATATCATCAACATAGATTTGTGCAAACAATAGATGATTATTTTTCTTCTTTATAAAGAGAGTTGTATCCACTTTTCCTCTTGAAAAATCCTTTTCTAAAATAAATTTACTCAATCTTTCATACCAAGCTCTTGGAGCTTGTTTCAAGCCATATAAAGCTTTTTTAAGTTTAAAAACATGGTTAGGTAAGTCATGATCTTCAAAACCGGGAGGTTGATCAACATATACTTCTTCTTGAATATATCCATTCAAAAAGGCACTTTTAACATCCATTTGAAAGAGTTTAAAATCCATTATACATGCAAATGCAAGTAACAATCTGATAGCTTCTAATCTAGCAACGGGAGCATAGGTTTCATCATAATCAATTCCTTCCTCTTGATTATATCCTTTAGCAACAAGTCTAGCTTTGTTTCTAGTTATTATGCCATTTTCATCAAGCTTGTTCCTAAAGACCCATTTGGTTCCAATTATTGGGTAATCATTTGGTTTTGGCACAAGTTCCCAAACTTGATTTCTTTCAAATTGATTTAGTTCTTCTTGCATTGCCAAGAACCAATGTTCATCAATAATTGCTTCATTTATGGTCTTAGGTTCAATTTGAGAAACAAAGGCTAAGTGATTACAAATGTTTCTAATTGAGTTTCTAGTGGTTACCCCTTTAGATATATCGCCAATTACCGCATCAATGGGGTGTCCTCTTGCTACTCTCCAGTCTTGTGGTAGGTTGTTTCCATCATTGGTTTGTTGAAAAGGAGTTTCTTCAGTGTTTGCTTCCTTTTCCTTTTGCCTTTCATTTTCCTCTTTGTCATTCAAGTTTATGTTTTCCATGCTTCCTATGATATCATCATCACAAGGTTCCTTTCTAGGCAAGGCATTGTTAGTTTCATTAAATACAACATGAATAGACTCTTCAATGACCATTGTTCTTTTGTTATAGATTCTATAAGCTCTACTTGTGAGTGAATATCCTAGAAATATGCCTTCATCAGCTTTAGAGTCAAATTTGCCAAGGTTTTCTTTTCCATTATTTAAAACAAAACATTTGCATCCAAAGACATGAAAATATGAAATATTGGGTTTTCTCCCTCTGTAAAGTTCATAGGAAGTTTTCTTCAAAATAGGTCTAATTAAAGCACGGTTCATAACATAACATGCGGTGCCAACGGCTTCCGCCCAAAAATATTTTGGAAGATTGTTTTCATTTAACATGGTTCTAGCAAGTTCTTCTAATACACGATTTTTCCTTTCTACAACTCCATTTTGTTGTGGAGTCCTAGGAGCGGAAAAATTATGTTCAATGCCATTTTCTTCACAAAAGAGTTCGAAATCTTGATTTTCAAATTCTCCACCATGATCGGTTCTAATTGAAACAATATTTGAAGATTGTTCATTTTGAATGAGTTTGGCTAGTCTCTTGAATGATTTAAAAGCATCGCTTTTATATGTAAGAAATAAAGTCCAAGTATAGCGAGAGAAATCGTCCACAATGACCAAAGCATAGTAATTGCCACCAAAGCTCATAGTTCTAGTTGGTCCAAAAAGATCCATATGTAAAAGTTGTAAAGGCTTTGTGGTAGAAACAATATTTTTTGATTTAAAAGAAGCCTTTACTTGTTTTCCCATTTGACAAGCGTCACAAACTTTATCTTTTTCAAATTTGAGCTTTGGTAAGCCAATTACTAAGTCTAAGGATATCAATTTACTTAATTGACCCATGCCAATGTGTGCTATTCTTCTATGCCATAACCAAGAGTCATCTTCCTTACTAATCAAAAATTTATCGTCATTTGAAGGCATACAATCTAAGTCTATCATATAAATATTATCCACTCTATGACCAATAAACTTAACTTGCCCATCAATTATACTTTCGATTTTACAAGAGGTTGAGTCAAAAATAACTCTATAATTTTTATCACATAATTGACTAATGCTAAGCAAGTTGTGTCTAAGGCCCTCGACGAGTAAAACATTTTCTATAGAGATAGAGAAGGAATTACCAACTTTTCCAATGCCGAGTATCTTTCCTTTGTTGTTATCACCATAGGACACATGTCCATGCTCTTTCTTTGTGAATGATTGAAATTTAGTTACATCTCCCGTCATGTGACTTGAGCACCCACTATCCAAGTACCACTTGGAGCTCTTAGCTTTCAAACAAACCTACATCACAAAGTCAGGATTTAATCTTTGGTACCCACATCATGTTGGGTCCTTGTGTGTTAGTCTTGGGCTTAGTTCCCTTAGGAACCCATACTTTCTTTTGCCCTATAATACCATTCCTTCTAACTTTACATGTGGAAGCACTATGACCTTTTCCACCACAATGAAAGCATTTAATGAATGGGCTACTTGTCATGTAGGATGGAGAAATGAAAAAGTTTTTATATGATTTTTCTTGTGTGCTAGTGTCAAAGCCTAAACCGGATTTGTTAAACATGCATCTTTGTTTACCAAGCAACACATTTAAGTTATCTCTTCCACATGTGAATTTGCTTAGAATTCCATTTAAATCATCAATTTCATTTCTTAGGTCTTTACATGAAGTACATGATGATGAAGATGCATGATCATTCGAAGATAGGCATTTGATGCAACCAATGCTAGCATCAAGTAATTTGAGAGTTTCATTTTCATCCTTCAATTCTTTAATTTCATTTTCTAAGGATGCAACTTGTTTTTCCAAACAACTAATAGTTTTTCTTGATGCTCTAAGATTTTTAACATGTTTTAGTGTTTCATTATGCATTTCTTCAAACATGTCAGACAACTCATCATATGAAGGGGAAATAGTAGAGCAAGAAGAGTTTACCTCGGTTTCGGACTCATTTTTGTCCTCATTTGCCATTAGACATATATGTTGGGTTTCTTTACTTAGTTTCTCCGATGGCCTTCCATCTTGCATGAAGCATAGGTTTGCTTCTTCCTTGGAGTCATCATCGGAGGAACTGGATTCGTCATCCCAAGCAAGATAAGCCTTTTTGAAGCTCCTTCTATCCTTGCCTTGCTCCTTTTCATTTTTATCTTTCTTTTGAGCATTTGGGCAATCTGATTTGTAGTGACCGACTTTTCCACATTCAAAGCAAGTGACAGTGAGTTGGGAAGATCCTTCATCTTTAGATCTTCTTCTAGGAGGAAATGATGATTTCTTTGTAAAATTCTTCTTAAAGAATTTTCCATACTTCTTTACGAAGAGACTCATTTCATCTTCATCAAGACCATTTTCGGAATCTCCATCTTCTTTTTCCTCATCCTTTTCTTTGCTTGGTGTTGAGGCTTTCAAGGCAATTCCCTTACTTTTTTTGATGGCTTGTTCCTTTAAGCTTATTCTAGTTAGCTCCATTTCATACTCTTGAAGCTTGCCGAACAGGGTTGCAAGATCCATGGTTTTTAGATCCTTTGATTTCGTAATGGCCGTCAACTTGGGTTGCCATTCTCTATTGTGCACACTTCTCATCACCTTAGAAATCAACTCAAGGTTAGTAAAAGATTTATCTAAGCATTTAAATGGGTGATAAGATGTGTGAACCTTCTTTGCATACTTTGAATACTTTCATTTTCATGAATCTCAAACATTTCAAATTCTCTAGTGAGTGCATTTAGTTTTGTAAACTTAACATCACTAGTTCCTTCGTGGGTTATTTGAAGAATACCCCACATTTCCTTAGCATTCTTACAGTTTGAAACACGAAAGTATTCATCACGTCCGAAGGCATTTGTGATCAAATTTTGAGCCCTAGCATTCCAATTTCCTTTCTTGATTTCATCATCACTGTAATCATCTATATCTTTAGGAACATCTTCATTTTTCTCATTTTTCATAGTAGGTAGTGTATACCCTTTTTCAACTATACTCCATACTCTTAAATCATTAGATTGAAGAAATATTTTCATTCGACTCTTCCAATAAGAATAATCGACGCCATTGAAAAAAAGAGGTCTAGTACTAGAAGATCTCTCAAGGGGCATGTCATGGTTCAAAGAAGCCATCCTTTCTCTTGAAGCGGTTAAGCTCTTTACACAAGAGTTCAAGCTCTGATACCACTTGTTGGACAGGTGGCTTCAATACTCAAGAGGGGGGTGAATTGAGTTTAACAAAATCTTTTCGCAAAGTACCTCCTTTGATGTTTAAAGACTATTTCTTCAATAAAGCGATTTAATAGAAAATAATCTAAGCGTAGGAGCAAGAAAAGGAATAGCAAAGTAAACAAGCTAGTATGCAAATACAATCTAAAAAGGCAATTTCAGTATGTAAATAAAGAGATCGGAGTTAGAGAAATTGCAAACTAGATGTATCCTGGTTCGGTCACCACCACTGTGACCTACGTCCAGACTGAAGCAGCTCGATCAAATCTTTTCACTCACTATCAAGCTTGAGGGTGCTTGACAAACCACTACACCTTTTCAAGAATTCGGGCTCTTGATGCCTTACAACTTTTCACTCCAAATTTTCTTAGGAATTTGGTGACCTTTCAAGTGTATAGGATTCACTCCCCTAACTAATCAATAAATCAAATGAAGGTGTTTAACAATGGCTAAGTACTCTCAAAGTACAGATAATACAAGTTGAAGAATAATGGTATATGACACTCTTACAAGAATAAAGCTCAAAGAGATTTTATGATATGAAGACAAGAATAATGCAAATAGGATGAGAATTAATGAGCAATAATGATCAAGAGGTGTGTCCCATCAATGGGAACAGTAGCCTCTATTTATAGAGGGCCCCCAAGGTCTATTTCTTATCCATTTTCGCAAACTAGCCATTTTATAGCCGTTATTTTTGTCTCTGTACAGTGGGTAATCGATTACCATAGGTTTGGTAATCGATTACCATGAAGGGTAATCGATTACCACGGTTTGGTAATCGATTACCAACCTGTCAGCAGGTTGGATTTCACCCTTACATGGTTTTTTCTTGATTTAAGGATAGTTTCAAAATCATGTTTAAACAGTTTATGAATATTGAAAGTATATTTTCATGTTTAGAAATGTATTTCAATGTTGATTGATGATTTAACGCATGTACTTTAAGAATACTATGAGCTTCGTTCATGTAAGGAATCATCTTACAAATAATCCTAAGTCCTATATATCATTTTGAGTTTAGACTTAGAGACTTCTCTTGAAGCTTGAGTCTTGATCTTATTTGGACTCCTTTTTGATAGTTGCACGATGAGACTTTTTTTCCATGCTTGTTTGTTATCATCAAAATCGTTGAACCTTTATGTTCTTTTCGTTGAGTGCATTGGTTCCACATAAAATAATACATACAGTACAATATATATATTAAAAAAAGAAATAACACAAAATACTAAAACTACAAAAAAATTAATAACAAAAACACACAAAGAATTAATAAGTATAAAGCTTTACATAAAATATAATATATATATATTATATATAACACAATAAAAAATGCAAAAAAACTGTATAAAATAAATAAAAACAGACATTAGAAAATAAGGTAACAAAATATTTAAGACAAAGTTGATAAATTAAATACTACAGAAATAAAAGACAGTAAAAAAATAAAGACACAAAAAAAACATCACAAAAAAAAAAAAAAAAAAACACACACACACACACTATACTAAAAACGCAAAATACAATATAAAAATACTTACACATAATTAAAATAAAACACAAAGATCGTTACAGATGTAGAAAATTGAAAGATACATCTTAAACAATATCATTATGTTAAGGAAGGAGAAAAAAACACACATATTAAAAAATTAATTTAAAATACAATAAGATAGAAAAAATACAAGTAGAACACAAAACACAAAAAAAATAACAAAGAAATAAAAACACACACACACATATATATATATATATAAAACACATAATATTATTTATAATGCCCTTACAGATATGCTATGGCACTTTGGTCAGGTAAAGCTGAATTTGCATCTTTTAGTTTTGTGATTTGCTTTAGAAACGAGGGGCTCAGCTGGTTGTACTTGAAGGGAGACGCAGAAATGTGTGGAATGCTGCTTGTGCAATGGTCCATGCATGGTTGCTCAATATACGCTCTGTTGTTTCCGAAGGCTATGAACTGCCTAAGATATTAAAGTAAGCAGATTATTATTGTTTTCCTTTGATTGGATTAGTAAGGATTAAGGTATGAATGATAATTCTTTTTTTTGCAGCATTTTAACACTTGAATGAATTAAAACTTAAGTATATTGATACCATAGTTTTCAATTCCTCAATTGAATGAATTTATATATAAAGTTTCGTGTATATAATGATTATCTCATTATTTTATTCCACTATTTAAAAGTTTCGCCTTTGAATTTTCATGACAATTAACATTAAATCAATACAAGCTGAAATGTGAGGTTATACGTTGTTGAGAAATTATGTAAAATAATGTTACATTTGTTATAAGTTATTCGATGCAAATATTATAATAAAGTGAGTCTTCTACAGTTTAATTATGCATGAACTTTTTGGGTTAATATAACTTGAAAGTAAAAAATGAATTTATCATCAAGCATGTGGATCGATCGAGAATAAGTTGTTCTAAATTTATGAACTAACGGATAACATTAAAAAATAGATTTAAGACTTGTCAATAATTGTTGTTTTATTCATATCAATGAGTTATCAATAAGTCTAATGGTAAAGTACAATATTTGAGCATACCAAAAAAAAAGAGTACAATATTTGTTTTTCAAAGAGATCGTATTTGAACCTCTGTCAATGAATAGATCTGTTTACACTAGCACTACTTTCTTTCACACAACTATTTCTACAAATTAATTTGTGAATATTATACCTTTAATTCATGAACTTATTATAATTAGAATTTTAATTGCAAAAAAGGTTATCGTGTTGCTATTGTAAAGATTTTATATACATTGGTATTGGCATCAAGTGTTAACTCAATTACAATATAAAATAAAAATTGTGGTAGCATCCTTCCTCCTTTGTGATTCAGTGTATAGCTGGAGTTAGACTTGATTAACCAGTATAGATTACCTTAATTTTAGTTGCTTCTACTTATGCTTTTAGAAGAACAAGTAATTTTAATTATGGCAGAGGTGAAAAATTTTCATACCAAGAAAATGCAATTACTGGGAAAATGGTGGGAAACTGATTTAAAAAAATATATATATTTATCCGGATATATGATGGTTGCGTGGGTGGCACACTAATCCTGGTTTGTGTTGTTCACCGGTAATTATAAAGGCAGTGCTCTTTCTTCTTCTTCTTTGTTTGTTTTCTTAGATATAAATGAAAATTAAGTTGGCTTACCTCTATAAACAAACTTGTGAAGATTATAGCAATATTTTCCTCAACAAAATTCCTCCAATCTATTATACATGCCATATACAAGTTTGTGGAAATGAACCATTTCATATTCTCCATACCATAACATAAACAAGCTTAAACTTCAATTGACGGTAAACGAGCAAACCTGGAAATGGCACGTGAACAGAAGAAAACATATCTTAATAGAAATATAAAAGCAATTTCAGTCAATGGCAGTACTCATTTAGAATAAACACATGCAAAGTGAAAACTAATGAGATTCTTACTACATCTGACACTAAATGTTTCACTTCCATGTATTTGCTTTTGATACCGCAAAACACAAGGAGTATTTCCAATTCTTATTCATTCTGTCACACTTAATATTGATTACTATTAATGAGAATTATAAATACTTGCTATCACCGTCACTAATCAGCTTGCAACTTACCACTGCCCCCAACCAGTTCTCATGCCACATATCCTCAAAATTTAGTTTAAACCAATACAAAACCAAAGTCTCTTTTTGTTGTCTTGGTCATGAAACCAAGCTATTGTAATTCCTTATTTTAGCCATGGAAAAATGTAGTCTGACTCGGAAGAAGATTAATCTGAAGCAGCGAGATGTATGGAAATAATAATATTCTGTATATATCTTGAGAATACAGACCACCACAGTCCACCTGGTATCAATCAAATAAAACTTTTTTTTCTTCCCTGAACTCCCAAACACTCACGAAGTGGGTATTTGAACTGGGTCGGCCCTTTTCTTCCCTGAACTAATTGATAATATTAGATAGGCCCTGAGGCTGCAACCTATACAGTAAAAGGGCCGAAAAAGGGCACGGGCACGGGCACACAATGTTTTGGTCGTGAAACGACAACAATGCCAAGGTAGTCATTGGCTGAGCTTATATCAGCATTTGTATGATTTGGTGCATTAAGAGAGGAGCAATAAGTAAAGTTGGGAAAACAAGTAACAGGCTTGGGAAACTGAATTGGAAAACTCAACATAATGAGTACATCAATACCATGGACCACCATGGTATGCTAGGAACCACGGACACTTGTAAAAAATAGGAAGAGTCGGGTCCGACACGCTCCGATACGGTGTCGGACACGCAGTTGACTTTTTCCGACACGTTAACCATTCCGACACGCCAATTTGACCGTGTCCGACACGGTCAAATGACATTTTCGTAATTTTTTATTTTTTTATTTTTTTTAATTTGTTATTTAAAATAAAATTAAATATATTAATAAAGCTTCCACATCATCATATCAATTTTATTTTATTTTGTCTTTTTTCCCTTAAGTAGATAAGAGAGCATCTCAGCATCATTGTTGTCAAGTCCTATTACGCTCTTATTGTATCTCATTCTCTCTGATCTCTCTAATATGATTTGATCTCTCTATCTGATATTATGTCTCTCTCATCCCAGTTTTTATTTTTTTTATTAAAGCTTCCATCTTTATAACGTGTTGATGGGTATTATTAATTTAGTTTCATTTTTTTGTTAAATTATTAAATATTAAATGAAATATAAACTATATAAATTAAAAATATTATTTAATATTAAAACGTGTTCCAACGTGTCGAAATCCATAATTTTTTAGGATTGACGTATCGGAGTGTCGTGTCGTGTCACGTGTCGCGTGTCGTATCGGTGCTACAGATGGTATGCAAATTAAAACAGCCTCAGGAATAAAACAACAGAGCATGACCAGCTATACTAACAATAGAAAATAAAATGAAAAATCTTGAGAAACGGAAAAAGCAAAAGCCACCAGCTATAGTCTCCTTGACAGACAGAGGAGAGGAAGGAGGTGCTGCAGCTGAAGATTGAAGTCAATTCCAGTCTAAAACAATATCCCAAAACAAAAGGGGTATTATATAGATGAAGAATAAAATGAAAATTAGAGAAAAATAAAATTATGGCTTAAAATTAAATTGTGAACAGACAAAAACAAAAACAAAAATTGAGGCAATCAATAACTAAGATTTAAGAATAGTGTACAGAACAGAGTCAAGTAACACATACCTGCAAGCTATGTAGCACGGACACCGATACGGGACACGTGACACGATACGACACGACACTCCGACACGTTAATTCTAAAAAATGTTGGATTTCGATACGTTAGGACACGTTTTGATATTAAATAATATTTTTAATTTATGTAGTGTATATTATATTTGATATTCAGTAATTTAACAAAAAAATGAATATAAACTTATAATATTCATAATTTTTGCAAAGAAACATAAGATATCCCAAATATTTATATTAAATTCAATAAAATGGTAATCGCAATCCAACGAATCTAATAATTGGAACTAAAAACTCAACGCGACGCAACCTTTGAACCTTTTTTTGAATTTTTATAACGCATGTTGAAGTGTCGGGGAGTGTCGGAGTGTCCGAGAGTGTCGGGAAGTGTCGGACACGATACGTCAGGATTTTTGAAGTGTCGGTGCTTCATAGCCTGCAAGTGTATTAGGATGGATAGAAGAAGCATAACCCAACATCTGACAACAAAAGGAGAGGAACAAGGGAAAAATTTAATATGCGACCATTGAATATTTTGGTGCTCCATCTCAGAATATTAATTTTTTCTTTCATTTTTTTCCCTATTAATTTCCCACTTTTTCCATTTTACCCTCCTATTTACACTAAAATACCACCTAAAAATGATGGTGCCGATTCACTTTAAATAACCTCGAGCAACAAGGTGGTGCTCAGTTGGAGGGTTTAAGGTAAATCGAAGAGTTCAGTGTACGACATCGACGACCACAACAACAACACAAGACAGAAAGGAATTATGACATAGATGGATAAGAAAATAAAAATAAGTTTTAGGTGTCGGAAAAAAAAAAACATACCTTAAAATTTGGGTTTATCATCTATCATTTAATATGAACACGACAAATTTTCTACACACACAACATTTTGTGGGGCCTGCAACAAAAAAAATTCCGGCACGCAAAATGAATCTCTAACATAACATAATCACTTTTCCTACAACATAACTCTTATAAAACCTTTAAAATTTAATGAGGTTTAAAAAGTACGTTAGATATTTTTATTTTTATTTTAAAAGGTATCTATCAATTAAAAAAAAAACTTTAAAAATCCAAGTGTCTCTTTCTCAGTTGGGGGATTAGTCTCATCCTTCCTCCGGTATCGAAGCTCAATGCACTCGCTGTTCCAATGAGGGGCTAGCCTACAGGGTCGTATCCCGAGGGCAAGGTGACTAGAGGAGGTTGAATGGGGATACCTCCGGGTTATACCAAAATAAAAATATATATATCTTTATCGCTTATCCCTAATTTATTTTTCATCCAAAATTTTGTTAATAAAGTTAAATTTATTTTTTAAAATACCAAAATTACCCTTAATAGAAAAAAGAAAAACATATTTTTCTCACAAACGCAATTTTAGACGAACTCACATAATGTTTTCTTTAAGGTAGCCTTGTTAGAATTAGTAATTATTGAAATTGTTTCCTGCAAATTCCAATGTTATTAAAGACCGTACTCACAATTGCTGGTGTTGTTGTTCAAATAAAATGATTAAAGAGGCACCATCTCAGCAAATTTAGATCTTCTTTTCTCTGTTATAAGTTTTTCTGCTATTATATGACCAACAAATCTAATTTTATAAATTTAGTCAGAGCTGCACTTTATTTTGCTTGCACAACAACCGAAAAGCTTTATGTTTTGTGCTTCATATATGCCTTGTTTTCCTCTTAATCACATGATATTATCAAGCAAACATGCGCAAAAGGTGTTATTTCATTGTTTTCTGTGTCGTTGAGAGTATAGGGAGAATTCAATCGTTGATTTACATTCATGTCTTGTTTACGTGAGTTTGTCTAAAACTGCGTTTGTGAGGAAATTATGTTTTTCTTTTTTATATTAAGGGTAATTTTGGTACCTTTTAAAAATTTAACTCTGTTAACAAAATTTTGAATGGAAAATCAAATTAAGGGGTGAGTGATAAAGAAATTTTAAATAAATGGGTAAATGATTAAAAATTCGAAAAGGGGGTCAAATGATTTTGAAGAAATGTATAGAGATTTTTTTGAAGTTTTCCCAAAAAAAAAAAAATACATAATATATTCCTGAGAAGTCAGAACTGTATGCTGCATAAAATTGTTTTTACGGTGAAAGCAGAAATAGTTTTCTAAAATTTAATTAAGAAAAATAATAATATTATATCTTAAAAGATAGTTTTCTATTTCAGAAATTTAGAGTTTTTTTTTTTTTGGTAACAAGAAATTTAGAGTTTTAACTCTTTTATAGATACAAAAAGAAATCTCCATAACTCAATTTTTGAAAAATTATGATGATGAGAGGGAAGAGCAGGGTTTCATGTAAGCACTACCTTATTCCCTTCATTTCTTCAAGAAATGAATAATATACTAACTAAAAAATGTTCAGGAAGACAATGTGTAGATTAGTAAAAAGAAACCAACATGAATTACAATGATATAGAAATTTAATGTAAAATAAATAAATAAAATTAAGCCCAAACCACAAAAATAAATAAATGAATAAAATCACCCCAAATTCTCAATGGTGTTTATTAATAATAATATGTAGAAAAAAAAATCAGGAAGCCTTTGGTGCATAGATACAGGGAAGGCAATTGCTACAAGGAAGGCAATTGCTGTGGAGACTGGCTAGCTAATCTTCCTTTGTATAATTTGGAGCAATAAGATTTCTCTATTTTTCAGGATCCCCTCCTGAAATTTTATGGTTATAATTTTTCTGATTTTAGCTCTGTTCATAGAGCTAGACACTCTTTGATGTAGTTCTTTTTGTTTTATTTTGGGCATTGCCCAATCACCAAAAAAAAAAAAAAATTGGTCATGTATCACAAGAAAAAATAAATTGTTAAGCTAATAAAAATCAGGGTTTTACTTTTCTTATGTTGTAGGGGATAAGGTATCTTATGTTGTGAGATAAATTAAGTGGGGCCCATCAATTTAAAAAAAAAAGTGAAGCACATCTTTTTATGTGAGTGTAACATGAGAGATGAATCTTATGTAACATAAGAGTATAATTTCCCTAAAAGTCAAATCATGAAGGAAAAAGAGCATACCTAATACTAATTAAGCATCTAGCTTCTTAATTTTTTTGGATATAGCTTCTTAATTTTTGAAAGTGTTTAGGAGTGCACTCAATCAAATCATCCAAGACATACTTTTATTACCAATATCACATGGAGAATTCTCTCTCCCCTGATGTAATTAAACCAAATGACTTAGATAAAGAGAGTTGCGATGATAAGATTCAGGAAAATAAAAGTAAAAAATCAGAGAAGCAATAACCACGATGTGATACCTAGAACATGAGTTACATTGGATGGCTAAATTAGAATAAGTAGCCTATATAGCATATTTGCACCAGCTCTACGGACCAAAATTCTGAAAGTTAAACAGAACTAACAAATTATTATTTGCTTCCTTAAAAATTTTAAGAAAACAAGGTGTGGAGTATCAATTCGAAGTGTCATCAAGTAGTTAAAATTGAGATTTAAGGTAAAATTGAAAGGAGATAAAAAAATAATAATAATAAAATAAAATAAAATAAAATGAAAGTGTTTGAAATATTTGTAAAATTATTTTGATAAAAAAAATCATAAAAACATAAAATGTAGTGATAAATTGAGATCTTTAACTACCATGTTTAACGCCACAACTCCCTAGTATTATAGATAGGGGATACCATTTGGCCATTTGAAATATCAATTAACAACAATGTAAAATTTTCTGTATGGCATTAAATATGTACTGTTAAATGTTGTAAAATACAATATAAAACTAATAAAACTCTAAGAGGCCTCCTTTTGGTAGACAGAATAGGATAAGGGTAAGATATAATATGGGACTGATAAACTCATATCATGTCATGTATTTGATGAGCACCTGATTAACAATATGATACGATTAAGTAAAAGGAGAAAAAAAACAAAAAATAAAATATAATGCAATAAATACAAATATATTGGATAGTGTGGGAATATATTGGGTAGCGTGAGGATATATTGGGTATCCAATATTGATATCATATCCTGTTGAATCCTAACTCAGCTCCCCCATAGGATAAGAAATCATGTATTGGATAGGATAAAATGAGACAATAGGATAAACTAATCATATCCTATTGACCCACCAAACAATAGATAAAAATACGATATGATAAGTTATCTTATCTTATCTTCCTTATCCTTATCCTTATCAGTGTTTCAAATATGCCCTAAATATTTGAAGAAGGGGTGCTTTTTCATTTATTGATCATATAATGACATTAATTTCTTATAAACATTACAAAAACTGATAAAAGACAATGAAAAGACACATATCACTAAATAGCATATTACACCAAAATAAACACTAATAAATAACTCATTATACCATCAATAAGTGATTATTATATCACTAATAAAAGACTTTTTAGTGCACTCATATGCTAATTACATCACGCTTAAAGACGTCTAAACAATAATTAAAAAAATTAGGTGACACTATAAAATAAAAAGTCTTCAACATTAAATGCATAATATAGTATTAAAAATATAATTAAAGACTAATGATTTATATTAGTGATGCGTTAGAATTGATCATTAAACTCAATGCATAATTGCTAGGATTTTAGTCAATTAAACTCTCAGTGGCCGTCTTTGACGGCAAAGTAAGAAAATCACGCTTTCTTAAGAAATGCAACATATGGTGCATAGAAAAACACTTCAAGTTAGAGATGTCAAAATGAGTCTCATCTGACCCTAGCCCGTGTGGGTTAGGGCCAAAAAGCCTGTAGGGTCAAATGAATTTCAATAATCAAAGCTTGTATGGGCCAAAAGCCTTATTGATTAGGGTCAGCCTGCGGGCCATCCAAAATTATAATTTCATAATTTTTATCATATTTAATACATTAAAAAATATTTTAATAAATGAATTTTTAACACTTTCTCATCACGTAGAACAAAATCCCCCGGGTTTTCAAGATCAATTGCAAAAAAATCGAAATGAAATTTTATCATGAACTTTAGATTATATATGCAAATTTAAAATTATTTTAATAATTAAAAAATTGGGTGTTATAATCACATATTAGCTTTATACCAAATGAAGAAGATAGTTTTTAACTCATTGGTCAAACCCAAGAGCATGAATGAGAAAATGTTAATGCGTGGAGGGCTAATATAACTTTTGACATGTGAAGAGCTACTCCTTAGTAATTTTAAATGTTTGTTAAAAATTATATTATATTTTACTTATTGAGAAGATTATATTAGGTTTTACATTTCTTTGTTATTTTTTGTATTGACTCTTGTAATTGTAAATGTTTGTTAAAAATTCTATTAAAATCTTATAAATTCTATTAAAATCCTTTAAAATCCTTTAATGAAATATGATTGTAAAAAAAAAAAACTTTAACGTCCCTCTAATTCTAAATAATCTTTTAAATCTATAAAAAAATTTATCTCACAATAAATTTTTTAAAATCTTAATCGAGTACACTCTCTTTGAATTCTTCAACAACACCAATCTCACCTAAAACGTTAGAAACCCATCATTAGCTTTAGCAAAAACAAAGTAAAAGGTTTCCTTCTCTCTCTCTCTCCCACCTAAGATTTAGACCGCTACAAAATATATTTTATCTTTTACTTGTCAATTTCTATATTGATGGCAAGTGAAAGAATCCCAAGAAGAAGCCAAAAACTGTTGTGTTTACAAGGAGAAAAGTAAAAGACACTGACAAAAACCCTCAAATTCCAAACATTCAATCATGGGAGACACAAACAAAAACTTTTCTTTGAAACAAACCCATCAACCAAACCCCATTCTTGAGCCTCTCTTCCATGCCCTTGATCCCATATCTCTGATTCTCAACCAGAATTCTCATTCAGAACAACAACCTTTTCCTCTCATGCTCACCTCTTCAGATAGCTTCATCATGGAGAGAGGACCCAAATACAATGCATACGCTGAGTTGAGGGAAACAAGGCTACGCATGAAGTGCATGAGGATGCAAGAACAAGAAGAACATGAGGAGGATCTTGAACCAATGATTAAACTTGCAACCCCATCAACGAAACAGGTCAAGTTTCAAAAAGGGTCATTGTTCATTGCTCAGTCTGTGCCAGATTTCTCTGCAACATTGAGGAAAGAGAATAGGAAACCTGTGAACACTACTTTTCCTTCAATGATGGAGATGACACCACCACCACCATCCAAGACCAAGACCAAGAGTTTCTTCTCCAAAGGAAATGGGGTGTTGTCAAGTTCAAGAGGAAGCAAGTCAGCTAGTGCTGGTGAGAAAAAGAAAGATGGTGGTGCAGTTTTGTTGATGGGAAGGAAGAGCTATGCCAGCATTGATGAGCTCAAGAGTTTGTCTTGTGCTACTGCCATCACCATCAATGGTGAAGGCAGAGGAGCAAGGAATGACAGAGTTATGGGGAAGACAGTTTCAAGGCACAGACAGTTTTGAATATTTGGTGCTGTGGAAAAATGGGGTTCCTTGAATTTGGATTTGGATTTGTTTCATTGTTTAATGAATTTGTTACTTTGAGAGGCTTTGATTTGATTTGTTTTCTTTTCTTTTCTTCCTATTTTTTCCTTTTGAGGAACTTACACAATATTATGTAAAGCTAATGATGTATTTGCGAGTGTTGACAACTATGACACTATAATAGGAAATACATAGTTTTAAACATTCCTCTTAAGTGGGGATGATTTTGTTCATTGTTCATTGTTCCTTGAATACACTAGACAGCTTATTTGTTAAGCCAAGATTTTTTATTTTATTTTAACAAAGCTTATTTAGTTAAGTGTATATGATATTTTTATCTTAGTAATTACTATTATTGCATTAAATTTTTATTATAATGTCTTGAAATTATATATTTGTTGGCCTGTTTAAAAATATAGTTCTATTGTTTCATTCAAAAACTAGGTCTTTAAACTAAATTTTCAAGTCAGGTAAGGCTTTTGTGAGAGTCAAGTTTATCCTTAGAAAATTAGAAGACAAAAGAGACATGTATCACGGAAATAAGTCATATCAATAGGCCCTATAAATAATGAGGAGCGATATTCTTACTATCAAAATCTTCTACTACCAACTCACTATCTATCTAATCACCATTGGATCAACATTTTCTCTTTTTTCAAAAACTTTTTAACATTCTCTCTCTTTGATTCAATGGTGATTAGATAGATAGTAAGTTGGTAGTAAAAAAATTTGGTAGTAAGAATATCATTCCTCATTAATAATACTACGAAAATATTTGTACAATGTATACCATGATTCTTGAACTAGAACAAAATAATCAGAGAAATTGCTGGTGAATGGTGATATGTTGCATGACCAGCTCAGGAATTTTAGTAGCAAGATCTTGTAAATTTAAATGGTGCCCTGCTTAGAATCTACAAGGTCTTGAACAATTTCATCAACCAAAATTTGAAGCACATCCCCTTCTATATCAACACCAACCTCAAAAGCTTCAACATTAAATTCTGTCCATTTCCCTAAGGAGTGGTTCATCTCCCATTCAATTATTTCATCTGGTACCATCCCAGCTAGACATGCCCACTTTTTGATCTCATTGTTGACCTCTTGAACCAACATCTCAGCTTTCATGCATAAAGGCACCTTTTTCCATGCAGAACATGCCTTGAATACACTGTTAGAATAATGGCAGCAATTTGATTCTAAATATTCTATTACACAATCAAATAGAAATCCCTTAAGTTGGATTCTCTCTTTAGATTCCTCACAACCCACAAAGCCATTAAAATCTGTCCACATAGCATCACTTGCCATGGTGTCTAGTTCATCAAGCAGAAAGCTAGAAATGAGAAGTTGTGGCACTCCATCCCCACTGTGCTCAGTGGCATTTCCAAGAACCAATTCAGCATTTAAGATAACATCTTTCATATGAGTAAGCTTGTTTTCTGTCAATCTTGTCCAAAAAGAATTTAAACTTTGTAATATCCTAGGAATTTGGTTGACAAGTTGAGCCAATATCTCACAACCTATCTTCCCTTTGTTAAATGATGTTGCAGAATCAAAAAACTCCACATCATGTTCCAATTGTTGATCATAGGAGCAACTCAATGGGTCAGGGAGAAAACCATGCCCTGGAATTAAACCAAGGATCAAAGACATCAACAAGGAATTAGAATTGGCTCAAAAACCAAAGGAATTAAATAAATGAAGATTAGAAATCATGGCTCTGTTTGGTTACTGTTTTCAAAAACAGTTTTTTAGTTTTCAGAACAAAAAAACTCGTTTGGTAAGGCCTGTTTTGTAAAAAAAGTTTTGAAAACTATAACTGTTTTTTTGTTTTTAGAATCAAATTTAGAGAACATGTCTGAGTTGTTTTTGTCTTCTGTTTTGGTTTTTAACTTTTAAAAAGAAAAAAAGTATAGAAAACAACTGTTTCCATAACTATTTTACAAAACAGTTTTAAGAACAAAAAAACCAGAACACAATCAAACAGGCCCCATATTTTCTTAATTCCATTTACCTGTGCTTTCATCCAAACTACTGGAGGAAAAGGAAGCTTCCAGAACAGATCCAGGACTGAGATGATTACCATTGCAAGAGGTTTCAAATAATCTTCTATGATTTGCTCCATACTAATATCAGTAGAAACAAAAGATAACGTCAGATATAACCTTTCATATATTATTTATTTTACAGGTAAATTGATGAGAGTTAGTACACACTTCCAAAATGTTGAAATTCAATGTCCAATACACCAATTACAATTAAAGTAGCATTGGGTGAATTAGAGTTTTACGAAATAAATATCTTAGCTATTTGTTAATTTTCCTCATCCACACTCTAGCTATGTTGTGGTAGTTGAGCAAAATTACACACTAAAATGAAAATGCTAATTGTAAAATTCAAGTGCTAAAAATCTGTTGCAATTGAGATTTTACATCCTGCTACAGCAAGCACAGGAAATAAAGACTTGTGAGAAAGAACTTTTCCACCCACACGCTAAGTATAATAAAGGATTTAGAAAGTTGACAAGAGTCAAGACTAGTCCAAATTATTTGATAGCTACTGATCCATTGTGGTCAAGCTCTTGTTTTTAATTCCTAGCCTCAGACTATGCATAAAATAGAACTTGAATCAAAGATGACATGCATTGTGCACTGCAGCTATGTTGCACATGCACGGGACACGACACGCCAACACATTAATTCTAAAAAATGTCGTATTTCAACACGTTGGGACACGTTTTGATATTAAATAATATTTTTAATATATATAATATAATTTATATTTAATACATATAACATCCATAATAAGTCATATAATCAATTAAATATTCAAATTTTATAACATAAATATAAACAAAAATAATTTTTCGAATCTTGTTAATTTTTCATATCAAATTTCATAACAGAAAAAAATTGATTTATAAATGAATTTTTCATGTTTAGTTAATAAAATAAAACTTAGTTCTAAAAAAAATAAACGTGTTGGAACATTGACCACATGTCGGAACGTGTCGGTGTCACTTGTCCGATATGTATTTTTTTTTTTAAAAATTGCGTGTCCGTGCATCGCAGCACTGCAGCACATCAAGAAGTATTAGCAAAGCAACTTCAGACTGAAGCATTACGCTCTGTGTAGTAAGTCATTTAATCAACAATGACTACAATGAAAAAGAGGAACTGAATATTTCCTAAACTTACTCATAAATAGAAAACAGATAGCAAAAGCAAAATGATCAAAGAAGAAACTAAACTCCAATTAGACAAAATAGAAAGAGAAGGTGAACATGGAAAACAACCTTATGTCTCAACATTTGATCATCAGAACATGTTAGATGATCCGAATTAAGAGCAGATATAAGTTCTTGAAGAATCATGGCAGTTGATTTTTTAGATGAACCACCAGCAGCCAAATCATTATCTTGAGACCTTAATTCCTTCAACTTCTGTTCTAGGACGGCACCTAAAACATCTGCTCTCAAGGGTGAAGGTCTTTGGAAACAAGACTTAATCTCATTACCAGTGCTTCTCTGAGTTCTCTCTTCCTTTTCAGCAGTTATCACTGTCTTTTGCTTAAAAGGGGAATTAAGGGTTAATGAAACTACCTCATTGACCTTAACTGTTTTTCCCTGACCACCACGTTTACTTTTGGCATTAGAAAAGTTTGGGGAGGAAGGATCAAAACCTCTCCTTTTTCCCCCCATTGCATCAGAACTAACATTTCTTTGTTTCAATGTAACCAAATTAACAGAAGCTTCACTACCTTCAACTTGATAGACATTTGGGGTCCTTCTCTTCCTCTCTGTGGTGCTTATGCAGTCTTTGGTTGGAGACCTCATCCTAGTTCGACCACTGAGGTTTCTATTCAAAGCAACAAAGTCTTTAGTTCCATTCTCAGCACTTGCAGCTGATGATACTCTCTTCACATGCATATTACTTATTCTACATCCAGGTGAAAATTTCTCACTACTTAACTCCCGTTCTTGTGATTGAGTTTTGTGTTTGAAGGCAAAAGAAGATGCTTCATCATCCTCTAGTGCCCCACACGGTTGGCGTGATGAATTCCATTTAGCAGTCAGAGGCATTCTTCCAATGGTGGACTCATTACAAGACTGTGCAATTCTTTTGCCATCTTCATTAACAAGAGTTATGAGCTTCTCCTGACTTCTCAGAAGAACAACATCATTTTCATGGCAAGGGATGAATGACTTTCCCTTCTGTGCTAATCCCAAAGATGAGGTAGTAAACACATCTGAAACAATAGGTGTAGGAACATGTGACTGTTCCTCAACTTCTGGCCTGCAATTAACAACATCAATCAAATTACCACAGTTTTTGCAAGAAGTATGCCCCATCAAAGACTTGACTGTGTTGGCATCATAACCAGATTGATTTTGTGTATCTACTAGCTTATTTCCCACCCTTTCTGTAACAATGCCATTATTGGGAGGATAAATGGAAGGAGAAGATGTAAGAGAACATTTGGTTCTCTTTGTAGCCTGAAGACCAGGTTCCAAGATCCTAGTAGCTGCTCCTATTAACCTAGAGCTTCGAGATGCACACTTTCCAGAAGTAATTCTTGGACTCTTTAAAGGAGAAGCAAGTGTAGGGTGATGGTGATTATACTTTCTTGCTCGTGAAAAAACACTCTTAATTTGCAATGCCTCAGCTCCAAACCTAGTAGTCACAACCTTTCTCTCATATGTCCCACTTTTCTGAAGCTTCTGAGGTCTTGATTCATGTTTTGAATTTGCTACTCCCATTTCCAAATCCACCTTTTGCTTATCAGTCTCATTACTATCAGGAAAGGAAGATTTCTTGAACCTATCTCTTTGTGAAGCTGGAATAGATTCTAGACCCATCAACCTAGCTACCAAACCCGGAACTCGCATTTCATGCTTCTTTTCTACCTCTATAACACGATTCCCACCTTTTTTGGCACTTGGGAAACCTCCATTGTTCTCATTAGCAATCTACAAATGAAATATAATCACAAAAACCAACTCAAATATATAACTTTTAGGGAAAGTGAACATTTTGCCACGTTTGGACAAAAAATTTACCAGACTGCCATGCCAACAGTAAATTTTGCTAAAATGCCACGCGGCATAATTCGCTACACAGTGTAGCGAAATATGCCACGTCAGAACCAAAAATGCCACGTGTCAAATTTTCAGAAATTCGCTACCTAAGGTAGCAAATTATGCCAAAATGTCAAAATTTGACATGTGTCATTTTTTGTTCTGACGTGACATATTTCGCTACACTGTGTAACGAATTACTTGCATGCATAATTCACTACATTGTGTAACGAATTATGTTGCGTGTCATTTTGGCAAAATTTATTGTTGGCGTGGCAGTCTGGTAATTTTTTTGTCAAAACGTGGCACTTTCGTGACTCTCCCTAACTTTTAAACTTCTACATTAAAAAAAAAAAAAAAAGCATTAATCCAAGCCAACACAACTAGCATAAGTCATACCAAGTGGAGCTTTGAACTTGGCATTTTCTCATCTCCTTTAAACTTCTTTGAAGAAGCTTGTTTTCCACGAGCTGCTGATACAATCAACAACAAAAACCAAACTTTTTTCATCAGTTTCCACAAACAAACAAAAAATGCAGTTCATACATAGTTCAAGTCAAAAAATGTTAATGACAAGACTAACCAGGAAGCAAAAGTTTCTTGGACAAGAACCTCTTCTTGGTGAGCCTCCGGTTCCAATCAAGTAGATGAAAGAAAATACCAATGCAACCACCTTGCCTTTGATTCTTCTTCTCTGTTATCGCCAAACTAGATGAATCCTTCCCAATAGTATCATTCATTTCTTCAACACTTGCCAACAAACACAACAAACACACACACACACACACACAAAAAAAAGCTTCACTCTAAACTAAAACACCCAAAATCTACCTCAACAAAACACATTATCCAAACCCCATTTTTCAACATTCACTTCCAAAACCAAGAACACATACTACAAAGTACAAACGACACTGCCAATCACGAAAACACAGTGTGAACAAACACAACTGCAAAATCCGCGAAGAAGAAAGCGACCCTTCAGCTGAAAAAACGACGAGGACCCCACAAAAGAAAGAGAACAGCAGAAGGAGAAAGAAGAGACAAGAGGAAGGACCCAAGTGTTTTTGTAGAAAAAGGAAGGCCAAAAAGAAACGTTGCAAAGTCAGAAGTCCACTGCAAAAAAGAACACTACTTTGCATGAATCGACGTGGTTTTTGAGATACCCGAGACGCAGATGGAAGCTCGAGGAATCTGCCATTGGCAGAGCAACAGAGCTTTTTCTTCTCTTTCTTCTCTGCAGTGATAGAAAACTCGTTGAGTTGTTGTGACTCTATTTGTCAATGGTGGCAAATTTTTAATACAATATAAGACCCTGTTTATATTTACAATTATTTTTTTTTATTGTGACAAAAAAATTACGGTGTTCTAGAAATAAATAAGTGGGACCATAGGTAAGAGTAGAGAGAAAAATGAATGGTGGGACCCAATTTTTGTGTGTAGAAAAGTTGTTTATCTCCTATAAAATGAGATACACATAATCTTTTTTTATTATATTAAAATTAAATAAACGATTTCTATTTGAGATTATTTAATAATTATTAATTTGATTTTGAAATAAATGTTACAGAAAATAAGTTATAAATATATCTTTCCCATAATATAATATAAAAAAACCGTGTTCGATTTAACTTATTTTTATGTCGTTAGCAAAAACTAACATAAAAATTGAGTATCAACACATATAAGTATAACATTCATCCATGTTAATTTTGGGGTTTATTTTTTTCATGTTATATGGGAAAACAAACCCTTCCTACACACACCATGTGCCACTCATTCATTTATTTTTTATTTTTTATTTTTTAAATAGACGGGTCTCACACTTGATGTATCTATGACATGAGATTACAATCTCCTACAACATAAGATTTATTTTTCCCATTAATTTTAAGTTATTTGTATCATATTGCAATAACCTAATAAGTGATGTATAAATATGGTAGTTAAAATTTTTTCATCAAAACATTTTTATGAATATTCCAAATGTTTTTATATTTTAATAATATTTTTACATTACAATTTTACGTTTTATAATATTTTATCAATATTCATTTTTAGGTAAAATTTCATTTTTAACTATCATGTATATAAAACTAATTTAATTAGAGGCGTGCAAAATAACCAAAAAATTGAATCGAACCATGAACCGAACCCGAACCGCTCCTAAAATAACCGATTTTTAAAAATCGATTCATGAGCCGAACTAGTTTTTAAAGAACCAGTTCATGAACTGAACCGGTTTTAGAACCAGTTTAAGAACCGAATCATTTTCGAACCGAACCAAACCGTTTTTAAACCAAATTAAATTGATTTTTATAACTTTATTTTTAAAAAATTAATTTTTTTCTTTTCAAAAGAGGGTCGACCCGAACCGAACCGAACGAACCACTTCTGAACCGAATCAATTTTAAACCGAACCACTTTCGAACCGAACCATTTAAATCAATTCATTTGATTTGATTTTTTCATAAAATTCAGTTTAGTTCAACCCATGCACATCCCTAAAACTAATAAAACCTGTTTATTATCCATCTAAAATATAAGCGAGTCAAGTAAGCATCAAAATGTTAATTACCATCACCAAATATGTGAATTAATTGACATAGGTTTCAGCATCTCGAGTTCAATTTTTGCATAGGATTTAGTTTTCTAACGTGACAGTTGATAAGTTACTTTTTCTACACTCATAAATATCCGTGGATCCGATACTTTTCGAAATAAAAAAAGAAAAAGATAAAAAAACAAAAATTTTAATCTCTGGAATACTATTCACTCTGCTAAAAGAATAGTATTTCCGTTTTACATAAGCTTTAAAAGTTTTATGGAAAAAAAGTTTCCAGCCTTATAATCATGTCCAATTCAACTAGATTAATACGTACAAATTAAAAAAAAAGTTTTATTAATCTCATTCTAAAGGAGATTTATGTCATAGAGACAAATTAGACTCTACCACTTTAAAAAGTGACACAGTTATGAAAATGATATGTAAAAGAGAAAATTTATATCATCTGACATAAGAATAGTTTTTTCCAACAAAAAAATAAAAATTGATTATCACTCCCAATAAGTGTGAGTTCAACAGCGCGTGCAGAGAGCAACAAGAGGCGCGTGAGCATTGGTTGAGTCTAATGAGACACAAAGAACACCCACGCTCACATATCGAGACAACCTATTATTAGTCAAAACGACAGCTGAAGTCAACAAAATATATTGATAATAAAAATAGTTTGTATTCAAGTTAAGGGAAAAATATTTATCTTCTTTAGATAACAACTTATATCCTTTCATTTTCATAAAGAGGTGAGATTCATATTTTTATTTTTTTTGTTAACTCTTTTTTCCTTTATCTATCTCTTTTAAAATGACACAATTTTATCTCTTTTAAAATTATACACACTTTACTCTCAAGTTAATTGTAAAAAAATACATAATATAAATTTGGATTTTAGTTCGTTATTTTTTAAAGGGGTTCTCTCCCCTACACGGTTTTATTTGAAAAATTTACATGTGAGACACGAGTCCGACACGGACACGTTCCGACACGGATACGTTCTGACACGTTCTGACATGCGATCAATATTTTGGGATACGTGATCAACTATCTAACACGCTCTGACACGTTTTTTCGACACTCAGTCAACTTTTTCCGACATGTGGTCAACACTCAGACACTTTTTTTTAGTCTTAATTTTATTTTATTAACTAAAAATAAAAAAAAAATCATTTATAAATCAATTTTTTTCTGTTATGAAATTTGACATGAAAAATTAACAAGGTATGAAAAATTACTTTTGTATATATTTATGTTATGAAATTTGAATATTTGATTGGTTATATCATAGTTGTTAAAATCTTGATTTATCACTACGATTTTTCATCAAAATGATTTTACCAATATTCCAAACGCTTTTATGTTACGATTTTTTAACATTACGATTCTACGTTTTACGATTTTTTATTTCCCTTCTGATTTTACTTAAATCTCGATTTTAACAACATTGGGTTATATGACTTATTATGGACTGTTATATCTATTAAATATAAATTATATTATATATAGTAAAAAAATTATTTAATATCAAAATGTGTCCCACGTTTTGAAATATGCCATTTTTTAGAATTAATTTGTCGGTGTGTTGTGTGATCGTGTAGTGTCGTGTCCCGTGTCAGTGTCCGTGCATCATAGCTTCTCTCATATAGTATGAGAGAAGTTCTCTTATACTAAAAGATAAATAAAGTGAGTCCCACCAATATTTAAAAAAAAAACATTTTTTTGATAATAAAGAGGCACATTTTTTCGAAATGAAAGTAACATGAGAGATCAATTTCATGTTACATGAGAGTATGATTTTCCTTTTTTTAATAACAAAGATTACATAAAATAAAATATTATGTCTATTTTTTCTAGGCCTACTTTTTTTTTTTTTTGGGAAATTTTTAGGCCTACTTTACTTATTCCTTCTTAAATAACCACAATATCCGATTACCTTATTCTGAGATTACGGCCCAAAGATTTCTTTTATAGATATTCCAAAATTACTTGATCCAAGAATCGAATTCTGGAGCAAGCAACCATGGACTCTTAACTTTGCCATTTGAACTATCCTTAGGAGTTTTATGGAATTTTTTTACTATCTAGGGTTTAGCTTCTATTAGTCAATCTATAATATTTGACATTAAATCTATAATTTCAAAAAAATAAAAAATTCACTTTCTTTTAGAAGAAAATAATCAAAGTTGATCCCATACATTTTGTCTCATTTCTTACAAAACAAAAAAGTGATTTTTTTTGGGGTACTATATTGATGACTTTTTTTATTAAAAAATTTTTTAATTCAAACATTCAAACACTAACTCTCTGTAATAACTATTATTATTTTATGGGGAAGAATATTTTTACAAATTTTTTTTTTACAAATTATACTAAATATAACCGGTCATATATTTTTGATTGAAGTATGACCGGTTATACTTGATGTAATTTATAAGAGTTTATAAATAAAAAATTTGTAAATATAATCTTTCCTTTATTTTATAATTAGATATGTCATCAACTTATCATGCACTAGTTTTAAAAAAAAATATTGTCATGCCCAAAACTTGTTAGAGTAATATAATATGAGATTTATTAATCTTATGTTATATAAAACAAAATTTATCTCATACACACAAATTCAATATGGGTCCCGCTCTAATTTTTCTCTCTCTTTTCTTAAAAGTAGACCCCACCTTATAAATGAGTCAAAAGAAGATAACAATTATTTCCTACTACATAAGAAAATTAATATCCATATAATATTGTCGTCGTAGGCTCATTAGATTAATATAATATTGCCGTTGTAGGCAACCTTTTGCAAATGTTATCATACTTTAAATTAAGAAGGGAGTTTGGTATAACATAAATGAGTTTTATATTTCTCATGTTAAATGAGAATTGAAATCTCAAGTTGTAGAGATAAAAAACATGGGGACCCATGTATTAAAAAAAATTAGATGTAGAATCCATGTCAGTACGGAAATCGAAGGGTGTGTAGGAAAGTTTGAATTCTCATGTTAAATGAGAAATATAAAACCCAACATAAATTTTCTCGTACTTAAAAATCATGATTTTTAATAATATGGTAAGAAAGTGGGAATATTATCAAAAAGTTACCGGATTTTATCCCAAAAAATATATACATTTTTTCTAACACCTTAGATTCCAAGAATATTACCCTTTGGTGATATTCTTGGATGGCAATTGAAGAAAAATTGTACACAAAATAAGATTTTGGAAAAATCAGATTTCTGAAAAAAAAAATAAAAATCAGAAATCTTATATTAAATATGGGTAAATAAGATTATCATCATCACTTTTCCGAAAATATCAAAAAACTCTCCATACCAAATACCCCTTCAATGTATATGGCACACCCACCATTCTGATAAAAAATAATAATACAAAAGTAAACGTTAAAATGAAAGACAATAGAATATTAGGATTTTATTTTATATTCTAAAAGTATGAGTTCGATATATTTATTTTAAAAATAAAATAAGACAAGATAAGTGATTAAAAAAACAATGCATCTTAATTTCATAAAAAATAAGAAATCAAAAACAACAAAACAAAAAAAGCGTGCCAAGCAGCATTATATAAGTTGGAATGGGATAATTTTTAGTAGAAAATTGTTTTGAGCTCTATCATGGGACAATATTATCTCATGGATAAAATGTTGAAGACTCGTGAGTTGCATAGGTAAAATAATGTGAATATCTATTTCCAAAAAAAAAAATGTGAATATATATCAACGCACTGTGTCGTCACATGAATGAATAATGATGGGAATAGCATGTGATAAAGATAAGCATTAAAAAAACTTGAGCACGCTTAAGAACACAGTCTTTGATGCTATATAGTTTCCTTTGTAAGTATTAGTATTTCGTCCTTATTAACATTTTGCAAATATATAATTAATGTGGTGAATAGCATAGGTAAAAAGGTGTTTTAACTTTTAACATGTGACGATTAGTAGATACTTAGATCTCTTAAGCATGCAGATAGAGATTCGATCTCTCACCGTGTATGAAAAATACTTTGTTAATAAAGGCAAAATTCACTTTGATAATCTTTACGTTTCGAAAAGATTAGTCTTCTGATTGGGAGATACTTTAAGGAAAGGGTTTTATAATTCTCATTTAACATGAGAATTTAAATTTTCCTAAACACCCTTCGATTTTCGTGCCAATATGGGTCTTATACATAATTTTTTCTAACATACGGGTCCTACATGCTTTTTATCTCTACAACGTGAGAATTCAATTCTCATGTTAAATGAGAAATATAAAACCCTTAAGGAAACTAGAAAGAAAGAAAAAAGTTGTTTTAATATCAATGAGATTGAAAAGAGCTCCATAATGATTGAAATGGGATGAGCTCATAAGCGATTAATGACTCCAACAACATCACTATCATGAGATTCACTTTCACGTAAGGTGACGCCAATACCCCATATACAAAGTTAGCTGTGAGCCAAGAGCCATTGAAGTCACAAATTGAGCATTTATAAGCAGAAGAAATAAGACTTTGAGCATACCATATCAACATACATCAATAAATCTTTGGTACTACTGATGTACTTAGATTCAGTGCATCTCATCAATCAGAGCAGTACACATTAGAGGAAAGAGAAAAATTTGATAGAAAAAAAAAAGAATTTTAACTGACATGTAATATTTTCATTGAAGGGATGCACTGAATTTTTCGTACAACAGTAGTACAAAAGATTAATTCCATATAGATGGAAATGAAGTTAAGGATAGAACTAGCTAAAGTAACACTCCCTTGGATGGATTTTATTTTGGAATATTGCTGAGATAAAGTAATTCCATTTAAACTCATGTACAGGTTAGAAATGGACTCGCAATCGGCAATGGATTGAAGTGATCAACATATAGAGGATTAGAGAGGTTCAAGTATGAAAGAGAAGAGCTCCACTATATTAGAATTAATTTTGAAACTAATTAAGGTTTATGAATAAGAAGTTTAAAAAGGTGTATTTTTTGTGTGTGCAGCAGAACATATGTGCCTTTTCAATGTTAAACGAGTGTTTTTCAAATTGTGACCTTTCACATTTTATAAATATGAAAAATTCGAAAAACAATTCGCTGTTTTTTCCGCTTGCTTTTCTTAGTTTTTACTCTACATATATATCATATAAAATTCGACATCCTATGTGATTATTCTACCATCTGATTGAGTTCGAAGGGACTCTTGTTATGATAGTGTTGTCAATTGTAAGAGACATAATTTATTCTATTTTGGAAGACAATTCTCTGTTATTTTTGGGTATTGATCGAGGGGGCAAATTATTTTAAGAAAACAAAAATAATCCTTGGGCTTAGATTTTTTTTTCTCGATATTTTCATCACGGGTTTTTTGTGATCTTACATGCATTTGATTTATTTTTTCCTTTGCGTGTTGAATATAGACTATTGCTTACATTTTCAAATAATTTTTCAATTGTATTTTCAAAATAAGATGGCAACTTACAACATTTGGGATATCCTGAGCCAGCATGTTGGTTGGGAATTGTTCAAGGTGTTCTTGTGGATCACTTTTCTTCTTGTATTTTTCGGTGGCAATCTTAATCTTTTGGGATAGGTAGATCCATGATTTGAAAAGTAAAGTGATCGGCCACCTTCAAAATTATTTTTGGATTTTGATAGAAATTTTGGTCCATATGGTGGTTAGTGACATGCCCAATATGAGGTTGATGGTTTTCTAGTTGTTTTGGTTTTTCTTTTTTTGTGAAGGACCAAGATCTTTCTGGTATTGCTATGGTATATTTTCATCTCACTTCTCATTCTCATTAGATTTTTCTTCCATATTTGAGTGTTTTTCATGATCAAACTGCAATTTTTTTAATTCTAATAATTCTTTTGTTGTTCCTCACCCTCTGGCCCTGTTGCCTAAGAAGCTCAAGGATTTGTTGATTTGTAATAGCAACTTGTTGGATTAAGTGCGAGGTTGTTGCGCTGAGGAGAGGTTGGAGATGCATATGAGGCTATTCTTCGACGGGATGTCTGGCCTCCGATCCTTGTTTTTTGGTGCATTTTGAGATTTCATCGTCTTGCTCTGGGTATCAACTATTTTTTGATTTATATTGTGTGGAAGTCAAAATTTATCATCCTCACAGACAACGCCAATAATTTGTTTAACAACTACTAGGTTGTTTTAGATCACACAGTTGATGTAGAGGATGTTGATGAAGAGATGTTTGTCGAGATAACAAGATGCAAGCGAGATGATTTGATTACCTTGGCGAGATGGTTGGGCTGGTTCTTCAAAGTCTGGGCAATTTGGAGGAGACAAGGGGGTGTACTTGCAAGGCACTCCGACGTTCAAGTTAGTTCAATGTTCAATATAGTTCAAGTATTCAAAGATAGATGATCTTACATGGGCTAAATGCGTCTGTATTTATAATTATAATATAAAGATGACTTGCTTCATGCCACCATTTTATTGCGATATTCATTCTGATTGGTGGAGTATGATGGTCTTTCATGAGCTATTCTCGGGCGAGACGCCTATAGTCAAGCTAGCCCTAGTAGACATGGCGACAAGCTAGTGTTGTCATTTAGTCATTTGGTTCATATGAATATCAAGTTGTTCTGAGCTGATCTCGCTAATCATATTTGCTTGCATGCTAAGTCAAGTGGTTGTTAACCAAGTTAGCGAGATGCCCACGCATTCTATGCAGGATGTACTCGTTTCCTTCAAAGTTAAGCCATGACTTTTGGGCCTATATTGGACTGGATCTCATCTTGCAGGTAATAGATCCAGATCACTCTTGAACAAAATATTTCAATGATATTATAATTTGATTTCATTTTTATATGATATATTTTATTTACAATAATAATATTACCATAAGATCCACCAATATCTTTATAAATATTATTAGATAATGGAGTAAACAAAAATCTGTTTAGGAGTATGAGGCGGGAGTTTATATACTCTCTCACCTCTTATTAGTTGTCAACGTGGGACTCCTTATAATCCTCACATACACATCCTTTCAATTTTCTCTTTTCTTTTCTTTCAAACCCCTTCTTATCTACAACCCATGAAGATCTTTATACTCAAATATCTAACAAAATTCTAACTTAAAAGTGAAAACTACTTTTGTGTACAAATTTTGTATTTGTAAAAAAAACAAAAAAGCTCCATCCATTTTTCAACCCAACTTTTTATTAATTCAAACCATTCTCCCTCCTATTTTTTTTTTTTAAGGTTATAGGAATCGAACACAACAACTCACACTAACACACATCCTATTACACACACTCACACCACTAGGCGTAGTGCATCTGGGTAGGAGCCCGTGTTAAAAGTTTACATCTTTATAAATATGTAAATGTAAACTAGGGCTGACCAATGTAAAAGTTTACCAATTAAATGCACGAGCTCTTGGTCCCCATCCTCTTACCTCTTGACTAATATATATATATGAGGTAGGATCCTTTGACACCGGTGTCAAATTTGACACCTCATCTGATAGTCGTTAGATCAAAAAAGATCAACGACTCTAATTTGCAAGCATGTGATACCATTGATCTTTTTTGATCTAACGGCTATCGGATGAGGTGTCAAAGGATAATATATATATATATAGGGAAAAACATTTCTCAAGCAGCTTGAGATAAGTTTATCTCCGGCTTGCCCCAAAACTACGTCGTTTTGATTAATGAAGGGTGTTTATGTAATTTTAGGTGAATTAATGAAGGGTATTTCAGTAAAATGTATATGATATAAAATAAAATAAAATTACAAAAACACCCTTCATTAATTCACCTAAAATTACATAAACACCCTTCATTAATCAAAACGACGTAGTTTTGGAGCTAGCCGGAGATAAGCTTATCTTGAAGCTGCTTGAGAAATGTTTATATATATATATATATATATATATATATATATATATATATATATATATATATAGGGTTTAGCGGATGTAAAGTGACTGCACCTAAGGATTGATGCAGTTATATAAAATTACGTCGTTTCATAATGTAAAAACATTAAATATGAGAAATAATAACCATACAAAGGTGGAAATAAATATAAAACATTAAATATGGGGAATCATAACCATACAAAGGTGGAAATAAATATAATATTTTTATTTTCTACAATTAATTTTAAATGCAAACTTCCTTTATCCCACCAAAAATGACGTAGTTTTTAGGTGACTGCACCAACGCTTATATACAGTCACATTACAAATCATTTTGACATATATATATATATATATATATATATATATATATATATATAGGAAAAAACATTTCTACAGCCACTTCAGATAAACTTATCTACAGCTAGCCCCAAAACTACGTCGTTTTGATTAATGAAAGGTGTTTTTGTAATTTTATTTATTTTTCTATCATATACATTTTACTAAAACACTCTTCACTAATTCACCTAAAATTACATAAACACCATTTATTAATTAAAACGACGTAGTTTTGGGGCTAGCTGTAGATAAGCTTATCTAAAGTGGCTGTAGAAATGTTTACCCGATATATATATAGGCAGGATCCTTTGACACCTTGAAGAAGATCTGAAACTGAAGAAAGAAAAGGAAAAGAGAGAGAGCGAGAAGAAAGAGAGAGTAAACATTATCTTTTCAATATCTATCATGAACAGTGTACAATCTCTTATATAAAGAGAGGAGAAGACACGTTTGCCTTGATCAGTTTGTTACAGAAGCCACGTACCCCTAACTGAACAGTAACAGCTTTGTACAGCTGTTACTAACCGCTTAGCCAACTGGCTATTACAACTATACCCCTTAACCTTTTACACTATCAGGCCCCCGCAAACTCAGGGTGGATGGAAATAGGAATGAGAATCCACCACCATGAGTTTGTCCCGTAAAACAGCAAAACGAGAAGCTGAGAGACTTTTGGTGAGTGTGTCAGCAACTTGGTCTATTGCAGGAATGTGACAAACCCGGATATCTTTGGCAATAACATGTTCCCGAACAAAAAAGATATCCAACTCCATGTGTTTTGTACGAGCATGCAGGACAGGATTGTGAGATAAGGAGACAGTGCTCAAGTTGTCACAGAGAATGAGAGGAGGATGATGTCGAACTTGGAGCTCAAATAAAAGAGATTTGAGCCAAAGAACTTCAGCAGTAGCTAGAGCAAGACTCCTATATTCTGCTTCAGTGCTAGAGCGAGCCACCAAAGTCTGTTTCTTAGACCACCATGAGACAAGATTGGAACCAAAAAACACACAGGCACCCGAAGTAGACCGTCGATCATCTGGATCACTAGCCCAATCAGCATCACAAAAGGCTGTGATAGAGAACAAATGACTGGGATTGCAGGGTTGCATCAACAGCCCATGAGACAAAGTGCCATTAAGATAGCGTAGGATCCTTTTAACAGCAGCCCAATGAACTTCAAGTGGCTGAGCCATGAATTGGCAGGCTTTATTGACTGCATAACTAATCTCTGGTCTGGTGAGAGTGGCATACTGTAAAGCTCCCACAATAGAGCGATAGAGAAAGGGATCTGAAAAATAATTGGATCCAAACTTAGAGAGCTTGCAGCCAGATTGAAGTGGAGTAGCAATGCCCTTTGCATCAGCCATATTGGCTTTGAGAAGTAAATCTCTGATGTATTTTGCTTGAGAGAGAATCAAAGCACCAGATGAAGTTTTCTGAACTTCTATGCCAAGAAAAAAGTCCAGATCACCAAGATCTTTAAGAGCAAAGGTGATATTCAGCTTCTGAATTAAGGATTGTATGAAACCTAAATCACTCCCAGTGATGATTATATCATCAACATAAACTAGAAGAAAGACCAATTGAGAAGACTTCCTGTAGATGAATAAGGAAGGATCACATTTGCTAGCCATGAAACCAAGATGCAATAAGGCTGTTTTGAGCTTATCAAACCAGGCCCTTGGTGCTTGCTTTAAGCCATAGAGAGCCTTATGTAACCTGCACACAAGAGATCTATTAGGTGATTCAAAACCAGGAGGCTGCTGCATGTAAACTTCCTCCTCAAGAATGCCATTGAGAAAGGCATTATTAACATCTAGTTGTCTCAGTGTCCAGCCAAAAGAAATAGCAATTGTTAGAACAGTCCGAATGGTGATAGGCTTAACAACTGGGGAGAATGTCTCAGAATAATCAAAACCAGCTTGTTGATGAAAACCTTTGGCTACCAACCGAGCCTTGTACCTATTAACCGAGCCATCCACATTTTCCTTAACCCGAAAGACCCACTTGCAGCCAATAGCCTTCCTATTGGGAGGAAGAGAGACCAGTGACCAAGTGTTATTTGCTTGAAGAGCATTAAATTCGGACTGCATGGCTGAAAGCCAATTAGGATTGGCCAAGGCCTGTTTGATTGTGCTAGGCTCAACAGAGGTTAAAAGAATTTGAGGTCTTTGTGTAGTTCTAGACCGAGTGTGGATAGAATGATCAGGTGAGGAAGGAAGAGAACCAGATGGAACATACTCAGAACCAGAACTAAGATGAGAAGAAGAGGAAGTAGAAGGAGAAAAGGAAAGAGCAAGAGAAGAACCTGGACTGGACGTGTCACCACTGCTAGGAACAGACGAACTAGAACTGGAGCTGGGAGATATAGGTGTTGGTGGTGAAATAGGTGCAGGCAAGACATGAAGAGGAGCCCTTGAAGTGGTTGAATCAGCACTATTACTGTTTGAAGGCTGAGGGGAGACAGAAGGATGGAAAGTAGATGTAGGTCCCACCAGCGGAATTAAATTGGAGACAGAAGAGGAAGGACATGAAGAAGTAGTATTTTTGGTGTTTGAGTGTAAGGGAAACCAGGTAAGATAGGGAAATTTGGTTTCATGAAACAGGACATCTTTTGAGACAAAGAGTCTCCCAGAAGAGTTAAGGCACTTATAACCCTTATGGCTTGATGAATAACCAAGAAAGATACATTCACTGCTGCGAAAGTCAAGTTTATGACGATTGTAGGGCCTTAGGAAAGGGAAGCAGGCACAACCAAAAACTTTGAAGGATTTGTAGTCAGGAACGGTGTTGTGTAACTTGACAAAAGGAATGTCAAAGTGTAAGGCAGCAGTGGGTAGGGAATTAATGAGATAAACGGCAGAAATAAAGGCATGATCCCAAAACTTGATGGGAAGGGAAGCATGAGCAAGAAGAGTGAGTCCAGTCTCAACTATATGTCTATGTTTCCTCTCTACCACACCATTCTGATGATGTGTGTGTGGGCAAGCAATTCTATGCACTATACCAAGTTGCTTGAGAAGTTGATTAAAAGAGCGAAACTCTCCCCCCCAGTCAGTTTGTAGAGCTTTAATAGTGGTCTGAAAATGGTTTGACACAAGTTTTTGAAACTGAGTGAAGAAAACTAAAGCTTCTGATTTCTGTTTTAAAGGATAAATCCAAGTGTAACGAGAGTGAGCATCAACAAATGAGATGTAATATCTAAATCCCATTGTGGACTGAACAGGAGCTGGTCCCCAGAGATCACTGAAAACCAAATCAAAGGGTTTTGCATACACTTTAGTTGAAGGAGAAGAATGCAAACGATGGATCTTACCTAAACAGCAGGCAGAACAGAAATCATCAATTGTTTTATTAACAGTAGGAATATTACAAAGTTTGAGAACTGAGTTGAGGGCCTCAGTGTGAGGATGCCCCAATCGACAGTGCCAAAGTGAGTACAAGTAGTTGGAACCTATAGAATTTACAGAACTAGAAGCTGTATTAGCTGTGCACTGTGTGGTTACACTAGTGGGAACAGTAGGAGAAAAGTCTAGGCTATTGTTTAGTGGTGGATTACAAGAAGTAATTGTGGAAACAGAAATAGAGGAATGTTGACTCGGTTGTTGACTTGAGTTGGGAGAGAGTTGAACTCCTTGAAAACAGTATAGACCATCTGGTCCTAAGACACCTTCCAAGAGGACTTCATGAGATACCTGAGATTTAACACAACAAGCAAGAGGGTGAAATTCAAAATAAACACCATTATCTCGAGCAAACTGACTAACACTGATCAGATTCTTAGTTATTGAAGGAACAAGAAGAAGATTGTTAAGAAATAAAGAGGTGTGTGGTTGAAGTGGGGAGGAGAAAGAAGAACAGCCCATAGCATGCACTTTCAAACCTTGGCCATTCCCTATGTAAACCTGATCAGCACCAGACAGTTGTGTGCTTTGCAACAAGTTCTGAGGATTGGCAGTCACATGATGAGAAGCACCTGAATCCGGATACCAATCAATTGTTTGAGCATGTGAAGGAGTAGGAAGAAGACCTGGTCCTTGAGTTGGATTAGCATTAAGCAAAACTTGAGGTTGATGAGTTGTCACCAAGGCTTGAGGTTGATGAGCAGCAGTAGGTCTGGTATATTGATAAGATCTCTGAAATTGAGATTGTGCTGATGGAAAGTACTGAGGAGCTTCTGGAGGAGAAATTTCAGGTACAAAGTTCTCATCAAACCTGTACCAGCAGCTCTGAACTCCATGGCCAAATTTATAACAGAGCTGGCACTGAACATTACTACGTCCACGACCTCTAGCTCCTCTGTTGCTACGAGAATAAGATCTACCTCTGCCTCTTCCATAATTTTGACCATATGACCTCTGATTATATGTATTTGGATCCAGATTTGGTTGCATACCACTAAGAGGAGACCTTACAGACGCTAATTCAGGTTTGTTAGCTTCTTTTAACTCAGGAATGACCTTTTGCACAACATTCACAGTCATTGAATCAGAAAGAAGAGCTTCATTTTGTCGCGCGAGCATCATTTCATGAGACATCAGTTCAACTCGTAGATCATTGAGAGAATAAGGATTCTCACGTGCTCTGACAGAGGTGACAAAGGCATTGAACTCAGCAGGAAGACCAGCAAGTATGAGTTCAGTTTGTTCATCAACAGGAATAGCACTTTTAATGGCTTTAAGTTCATCACAAAGAGATTTAATACGTCTAAGATACTCAGCAACAGATCTTCCACCTTTCTTGATGGTACGTAGCTCAGATCTGAGCTGGTGAGCTCTTGACTTCATCATTCCTTCAAAAAACTTATGGATCTGCTCCCAAGCTTCATATGCATGACTAACTCCAAGGATTTCGTTCAGAAATTCTTCTGAAATAGTGGAAAGGATCCATGACAGAAGCATCTGATCTTGACGAATCCACTCAGTGTACAGATGGTTGACAACTCCATCCAAGCGATCTTGCTCCGATTCGAACTGAAGCGGTACTTTAGGATTAACAAGAAAGTGTTGAAGCTGATGAGAAGTTATTACAGGTTCCACAACCTGGTTCCAGAGAAGAAAGTTGCTCTCTGTTAGTCTAACAGAGATCTGATGGCTGAATAGCGAAGGAGAAGACGAGCGATTCTCGGTTGAGACGTTTCCGGTTGTGTTTCCGGTCATCGAAGGAGACGATGACGGTGACACAGACTTCGAAGCGGAAGACATAGCAGTAGTGAGCTGAGATCTGTATCAGGCCCTCAAAGAGAGAGGCTTTGATACCATGAAGAAGATCTGAAACTGAAGAAAGAAAAGGAAAAGAGAGAGAGCGAGAAGAAAGAGAGAGTAAACATTATCTTTTCAATATCTATCATGAACAGTGTACAATCTCTTATATAAAGAGAGGAGAAGACACGTTTGCCTTGATCAGTTTGTTACAGAAGCCACGTACCCCTAACTGAACAGTAACAGCTTTGTACAGCTGTTACTAACCGCTTAGCCAACTGGCTATTACAACTATACCCCTTAACCTTTTACACTATCACACCTCATCTGATAGCCGTTAGATCAAAAAAGATCAACGGCTCTGATTTGTAAGCATATGACACCATTGATCTTTTTTGATCTAACGGCTATCAGATGAGGTGTCAAATTTCAAATTTGACACTGGTGTCAAAGGATCCTACCTCATATATATATAGGGGCAGAATATTCTTACACTGGTATAAGAGTTAGAAGTCTTACACTCAATCTTGACCATTGATCCACTTGTATCTCATGACTCACATTACTAAAAAAATTGAGCCCTTAGATAAAAGTGAGATCAACGGACAAGATTGAGAGTGTAACTTGCACTAGTGTAAAATGATCATATACCATATATATATATATAGAGAGAGAGGGGGGTAGGATCCTTTGACACCTCATCTTATAGTCGTTAGATCAAAAAAGATCAACGACTCTGATTTGTAAGCATCTGACACCATTGATCTTTTTTGATCTAACGGCTATCAGATGAGGTGACAAATTTGAAATCTGACACTGATGTCAAAGGATTCTGCCTCATATGTATATATATATATATATATACATATATATATATATGGGATAGGATCAACTTACACCGGTGTAAGAATAATAAATCTTACACCAAATCTTAACCGTTGATTTCCGTGCATCTGACATGGTTAAGATTTATTGGGAAATTAAAAATTAATTAATGAGTGAGACATAATAAATCTTAACCGTTAGATGCAGAAAATCAATGGTTAAGATTTGGTGTAAGACTTCTAACTCTTACACCGGTGTAAGATGATCCTGCCCCTATATATATATATATATGTATATGTAGGTATATATATACATATATATATATATATATATATATATATATATATATATATATATATGTATATATATACCTACATATATATATATATATATATATACATATATATATATGTATACATATATATATATATATATATATATATATATACATATGTATACATATATATACATATATATATATACCCAAGAAACTCCTTCCAGGCCAATAACACCTTTCTCCCTTCTCAACCTTGTCCATTTCTTGGTCCAATAACTATGTTCAAGAAACTCCTTCAGGCCCAAAACAAGCATAATATCAATGTCCTCATGTACCTACCTCACAATACTGTTTGCCCAATTTGAATTAATGAATTGAACTCATTCCCACAAGCCGAATAAATCAAGAATCAGTTTTTTTTTCAACCACAAAAAGAATCTTTGATGCTCCTTTCTCTGACCCAACCTAACTGAATTTAATCAAATTAAAAATTATTTAATGTGAGTGAATGCGTATGCCAACAACTTGATAGCAGAATTAATTATGTAAATCGTGAAATTATTTGACTAATTAATTACATTGTTTTAGAAAATGCTAAATTATATAATTTTTAACAGCTATTTATTTATCAATATAATATTATAAACTTGTTCATTTAAGATTGGAGGTCAACGAAGCCACTGAGTTACAAGACTAGAATTATGAAATATATATACCCAGCAATTTTTTATGTAAAATTATTTTCTGTGTCTTATAACATTAAAAAGATAAAATGATATATATGCAGTGTGCACCAAAAGACTAATAAATGTTCCGATTAGATAATAGTATATAAATGGAAATATTTTGTTTTTTGTTTTTTTGGCGTGGCTGATAATTTTGGCAAAGTTAATTATGCTGGCGAAAAAAAGGTTATCTTCATATAACCAAAGGGTGTTAGTTCAAGTAGTACATATTTGATTCCGTTTTGTTGAAATATATAGTCCCACATTGGTTGTACGAGCTAATGTGACCTTTATAAGGTCTTGGGCACTCTCACCCTTTGATCTAGCTTTTGGGTGATGTATCAGAGCCTCATGTTCCGGGTTCGATCCTCGCCGCGCCCCCCCTTTCTTTCAAGTGGAATTTCTTTGTTCGCACAGGTAGGTGGGTTATGCATTGTCCACCCTTCAAGCACAGTGGGCTCTTGTGTGATGGACCGTGTTAAGTTTAAGTTAGGTCTTGAGTTTAAGTTTTTGTAAATGCAAAAATTATTTTTTAATATAATTAATCCACCTTAATATGAATATTTTCGTCTCAAACATAATATGAAAAATATAGTGGTTTACGCAAAAAATAAAAATAAATAAATAAAAGGTTATCTTCGTACAAAGTGATAGCAAAGTTGATGATGCGGGTTGCAAAGTTGGCATTTGGCAACGTTCTTTGTGGAAATGGCAATAATACAACAATGCAGGCAGTGATGGGGCCAACGAAAACGACGATTCTATGAAACTTTACCAAATAGATAATTTGATTATTTGATATTCGATAATGCATCTCATTTTTTTCTTACATGATATTTTTTTATTAAATCTATAAGATAATAAAAGGGTATACAAAATATTTGACTTAAATATTATTTTTTCATTAACCAACACCGAAGATTTTGCATAAATTTTATAATAAATGAACGTAAGCTTAATAAATATTAGATACGCGAGAGACTGAAATAATTCACTAATATTTTAACAAGTTGCGTAACATTTGGTTTACTGTTTTATTAAGAAGCAGATCCAAAGAGTAAATTAGAAAAGGCAGGCCAAACAATATCAAAAAATAGGACTACTAACTGTGGCATATGTTTTTGGCACTTGGAAGATGAACAAATTAATAACTCATTTATAGTAATCAGTGTGCTGTTTTCTTCGTGGAATTGAATTTAGATAGTTGGCAGGTTGGACATCCACCTATGTCCTACGCATTTACCTTGCTTTCTAAATTATAATAATTCAAACTCACCACCAATTTAAATGGGTTTCCATTTCCATCATAATAAAGTACACAAAATGGACCCAAGCCCGTTGGCACAGATGGAATGAGTCTGTGTTCCCTTAACCAATGGTCTCGAGTTCGAGCCCTGGGTATGGAAAAAATAGATTGGGTAGAATCTCCCACAAGGGTCCGACAGTACTCGCATGGAATAAGTATCACCCCCAAAGGAGGTGGGAATACCATTGAGAAATATACTTAAAAAAAAAGTACACAAAATGGTTGACCAATAATTCTTCTACAACAATATTAGACTTGGTGATGTCCATCACATTAGCTGTTTTGCCTTTTTTTTACCATCAAGCTGGATGCATCGATAAACAAGTTAAATTCATAATAAAAAAATTTGGTGCACCAACTTTCAACTTTCCTTCGACATTTTTTTTTTTTTGCCATAACCAGGTAAAAACGAGACCCTTTATTAGATTAATTTGAAATTAGAATATCTTACCAAAATAATGCGCTGAGAAACATACAGAGGTGTGTGCGTTTAAGTTGCACACGAAGGAGATGTGCAATTTGTACATAGGTGAAGATACGTCTATCACGTGGCGCTACTAGTCACATATAGAAAGCGTGTGCATTCAAGTCTTTAGGGGTGTTCGCAGCTATGAAGCACCGACACTTCAAAACCCCTGACGTGTCGTGTCCGACACTTTCCGACACTCTCGGACACTCCGACACTCCCCGACACTCCAACATGAGTTATAGAAATTTAAAAAAAGGTTTAAAGGTTGCGTTGTGTTGAATTTTTAGTTTCAACTATTAGATTGGTTGGATTACGATTACTATTTTATTGAGTTTAATATAAATATTTGTGATATCTTATGTTTCTTTGTAAAATTTATGAATATTATAAGTTTAGATTCATTTTTTTATTAAATTATTGAATATTAAATATAATATACACTAAATAAATTAAAAATATTATTTAATATCAAAACGTGTCCTAACGTGTCGAAATCTAACATTTTTTAGAATTAACGTGTCGGAGTGTCGTGTCGTATCGTGTCACGTGTCCCGTGTCGGTGTCGGTGCTACATAGGTTCGCAGTTCGGTTGGATTCAATTTTTTTGGCCGAATCATGTCCAAATCGAACTAAATTGTAAAACAATTAAGTTTGTAGAACTAAACAATTTATTTTTTGGAACCAATTCTGAACTAATACAACAACCATATATGAACAACACTGAAGAATTTTAGTCCAATAAATTGAATCAAATACAATAACATATCAAAATATCTTTGGGTTGTCAATGTTGACAACTTGTATAAAGGTTTTGCACAATAATTGAATATGATAAGAGAAATATTGTGTATGATAAAAAAATGAGCAAAATAACATAAAAATATCAGTTTGGTTTATTAATTGATTTTTAAAAGCCAATTTGATTCATCAACAATACATTTATCCCAAATTAATTGGAGTCAGTGATGGTTGAACACAAATGAAAAATATAAAAAAAATGATTAAGAAAAAATGATAAAAAAATAAATGATACTATAAATTAAAATGCAATAAATAATTAAAAATAAAAATATAATAAAACTGGGTGAAAATAAAAAAAATAAGAGAGAAAAAACATAAGAGAAAAAAAAAGGAAGTATAACTAAATAAAATTAAAGAAAAAACGAAAAAATAGAATGTAGTAAATAAATAAAAAAAGAGAAGAAAAATATGGAGGAAAAAAAATAAAAGAAAAGAAGAAAGAAGAAAAAACTCATGAATTGACTTTTCAAACAAGTTCAGTTCATGAATTATTTTAAAAAATTAATTCAATTTATGAAAAATTAAAAAATTGAATTATTTTAAGTGAAATGCAGTTCAATTCACAAAATAATTTTGTTCTTTGGATTGTTTTGCACAACCTAATAAGTAGCTCATGGGAATGGTAATCGCACACCACCTCCTACCCCTAATACGCATCTCACGATATAATTTTGATATAATATTTGAATGTTGAATCAATATGGTAAAGGGTTTTCCTTTTATATCAAATGGGTCAAACGGAAGGGTCAAATGGCATCCTTTGAGTACTGCACATTTTTTTTGGATTTTATATTTCTCATGTTAAAATAAGAATTGAAATCTCATATTGTAGAGATAAAAAATATGTGAGACCCATGTGTTAAAAAAAATTAGATGTAGGACCCATATTAATACGGAAATCGAAGAGTGTGTAGGAAAGGTTGAATTCTCATGTTAAATGAGAAATATAAAACTCTTTTTTTTTCCCTAACAACTAGCAGCATCCTTAGCACTCTCAATAATCAATAATTAGCAAGAAAGTTTGTGCATTATTTGACTATGGATATATGTATTATGGGAAATATTTTTCTTATATTGATGGAGATAAATTATCTCATGTTAGTGATACAAAATTATAAGAGGGGCCCACAAATAGTTGGAACGAGAAAAAATGAAAGTGGAACCCACCTTTATTATCTGTGTATAAGAATTTGATTTATCTCATGTTTGAATAATATAAATATAATCCATGTATTATATATCCTCCTTTCATTTTCCTTTCTTTGACAATTGACTATGAATGATTCAAATCTAGCTGTGTCTATTGACTGGTATCTTCGCCTCAAACTCAAGAAAAGGTCTCTGAAATTGATTAACATTTACGGAGCATTTGGTATGGGAGAAATTTTTATTTGTCCGGAAATCTCGATTTTTAAAAATATGATTTTTACATCTAGTTCATGATAATATTCAGAAATTTAAAATTTTGAAAATTTCAATTTCTCAGAAATCCCGAAAAAATACCGCATACCAAACGGCCCCTAAGGACTACAAATTTTCACCCATGTAAAAAACGGTAGCCTGCGTTGTGGTTCGAATAGAGGGGAAGATAAATTTCTAGAATTTTTTATTATTATTATTTGGAAGATTGGAAAAAAAATAAAAGAGACATGGAAATTTTTTGTAAATAAAATAACATTCGTATAATTGTAAAAAAAAAATGTTTAACTAAAAGATAAAGAAAAATAAGCCAAATACCCCATCAATTTTCATTTGATTTTTTTTGTTCGTTTCCAATTAGGTGTTCATTTTATCCTTGATTAAACTAAAATATTGATTTAAAAATACACTTAATGAAAAAAGAAAAAAAAAAGTTGAAATCACAGGCTAAAACTGTATGAAAACCATGTTCCTGTTCATCACATTTCTTATATTTTTCAAGCACAAGAAATTTGAACTTTCATTGTGGACCTACTAGGAAAACTCACAACGAATAGTTAAACTTTTAACACACATTTGAATTCCCTTGCTAAATCTTGGGTATATCCTTCAGGACTAAGCTTCCAAAAAGGAAGGTTTCTTTATAGCATGATTAACCTAATCTCTTGTTCATACACAAAGTGAGAGAACCAGCAAGAAAAAGCAAAGAAGAAAGAGAGAGAGAGGCACAAAGAAAAATCAATGTAAATTACACATTGTGTGACCAAAGAACAAAAGCAGATTGATAAAATAAAGGATTTTATAAGAGTTATGTTGTAAGAATAGTGATTGTGTTATGTTATAGAGATTTGGTTTGGTTTGAGTGTAAGAGTTTTTTTTTTTTAGCTGCGAGCCCCACAAAATATTGTGAGTGTAAGAAATTTTCTGTGATCATGTTAAATGATAGATGATAAGCTCTAAAATAAAATTATAAAAAAAAGAAGCAGCAATGGACAGCCATAAAAGCATCATTCACTTGTCATTTTGTGAATCCCAATCATGTGCCTGTGAATTATATCAATACTTGTCCATCCCATTCACACTCATAACTTCTTTAACACTTTTTCTTCTTGATGCAAACCATAAACCATTCAAAACTTCAACCTACTGGCTACACCTAATTTTCCTAATCACGTGATAAACCAAGGAAAGTACATAGAAAAAAGATAGATCACACTGATTTGCAAATTAGTAAAATTTGTAAATTAGAGTAAAAATTACTCCTCTTTAAACTTGACTAGCGAGGGTGGAATAAGAACAATCTTTATACCCTAGTTTACATTTACATATTTATAAGGATGTAAACTTTTAACACTCTTATAGGGCCGACCCAGTTCAAATATCCCCTGCTTTTTGCAGAGAGACTGATTCGAACCCGCAACCTGACATACCACAGCAAGCAAGCTTACCGCTGAGCCAAACCAGCACTCTTATAAAATTTGTAAATTACTTCTTCTTGCTCTTAGCTTTGTTGTTGGAGAAGATAGAACCCAAACCAAAAAGGTTTGCAGGAGGAACATTCAGAACAGGACTGACTCGAACACTATTAGCATAAGACCCATGACTCCTCTTCAATGGAGGCTTTTGATGATTGTTTGGACACAAGGGGTGAGAAGGCCTTGTTGTTGAAGAACTATTCTGAGAATTTTGCTTAACTTTAGAACCTTCCTTTGATAAGTGCATCCTCTTAACACTTGGAGAAGACCCAGTTGAATTGCTTCTAGATAGAAGAGGCAAAGGGCATAAGCTACTTCCATATCCACTACCACAACTGCTACTTCTCTTGAAACGCCAAAAGGACTTGGAACTCTGCTTCTCTTCCACTTCATCATTCAAGCTCTCTTTCTTGGATTTTTTGTTGGTTGAAGCATTGTTACAAATAGCATATGGGAGTGGTAATGGAGGCTGAGGTGCTAGTTGAAGTGTTTGCTTCAAGGGAGCATTTTTCTTCTTGATTTCAATGGGAAGGATCCTCCCATCTGAGAAAAGCTCATCTGCTGAAGATGATTCAAGCTCTAAGCTTTCTTGAACACAGAAATCAAAATCAATGCTTGAATTCAAACCAGATGAATTTGATCTCAAAGGGTGTTTTTGTTGTCTCTCAACTGGTATGACATCTGATTGGGAAAAGTCATGTGAGAATGAAATCCTTGGAGTCATAGAAACCCCAAAATTTTCTGAGGAAAGTTCAATAGCCATTAAAATTTCACAAGAAAAACAAATATTTTTTATGAGAAACAAGACAGAACAATAGAGGGGTTTTGAATGAAGGACCAAATACTTAACAAAAAAAAAAGTTAGTAGCAAAAGTAGTAATCAATTAGTTTATTCAAAAACTAAACAAAGATTGCCATAAAAGAAGTCTAAAGAGTTCAAAAAATGGATAACATAAAAAGAAGGTTTGAATTTGTGAAGATATGAAAAGAAATCAAAGTTTGTGACTTCTTATTTTTTTGCTTTTCAATGGTCTAATGGTGCAAACCAAAGTGGACAAAAGAAAAGGGGTGATGAGAGTGGAGGCTGAAAAGGTGTGATTTGAGAAAGAATATGGCATCTGGGTTTTCAGAGGAAACCAAAGATTGAGCCTTTAGAAACGCAAATGGTGAATGCTTTTTGGAGAACATTCAAAGGTTAGTTTTTCTTTGGTGAGGGTGGCTGAGAGATGAAGTTAAGAACTCAAAAGGTGGTAGTTAAGAACCTTTTAAAAAAAATGAAATTGACTATCCCATATGAATAAAATAAAATAAATAAGAACAATTCATTTGTAACTCCTTTTTAATTTATTATTTGGTCATATGTTTTCATCTTTTATTTAAGCTAACTTATTGACATGTTTGACCATATATATATATATATATATATATATATATATATATATATATATATATATATATATATATAAAAAAATTTTTTTTATCTAACGACTCTTAGATGAGGTGTCAATTTTCAAATTTGACACAGATGTCAAAGAATCTTACCTCATATATATATATATATATATATATATATATATATATATATATGGTCAAGATCATTTTACGTCAGTGTAAGTTTCACTTTTAATCTTGCACGTTAATCCCACTTACATCTAAGGCTCAAGTTTTTTAGTAATATGAATCATTGGATACAGGTGGATTAATGGTTAAGATTAAATATAAGATTTCTAACTCTTATATCAGTATAAAAGAGTACTATTCTTAATTTATTTTCTTCAATTATCTTAAAAGAAGTTAATAATATTTTTTTAGTGAACAAGAGTTAATAATTTGAAAAGGGTATCTTTTACTTTTCCTAATTTGAAGAGTTTTTTTTTTTTTTTCATTTTCCAATGAATTAGAAATAACAATAAGGATGGATTGATCACACCCATTTAATGGGTGAGTTAAGATCCCAATATCAATTTTGAGGTGAAATCGAAACATTGGAACCTGTGACTATATTAAAAGTAGGGGAAAAAATGTGTGTAATTTTAAAGAATATAAAATTGTGTTTGAAAGAAAAAAAATAAATTATAGGGGAGGGAGAGTAGATAAAAAAATAAATGTGTGAGTTTCATCATTTTATGAAACTAAAATGATAAAAGTTATGTCATTTAAAAAGATAAATAATTTTTCCATTAATTATTTAACTGTAATAAAGAGTTATTTCAATTAGGGGTGTTTATCAATCGATCCAAATCGATTCAAACTACGGTGACCAAACCGAAAAACCGATAACCGAATAAACCGAAAACCATTAAAAATTGCAATTTTTAATTGGATTGGATCGGATTTTGTATAGGTTGATGAAAATCGATCCAATATATTAATTCCCCTATACCAATTTGGGTCTTTCCCTAATTATAGCCTAAAAATTTCTAAAACCAAGACTCATTAGCCCATCAACTAAACCCAAGAAAAAATCTAGTCACATCTCATCAACAAGATTTTATCTTTGTAGAGCTTCATATCTCATTGCCAAAAAAAACTTATTATAATTTATTAATGCTTTTGTATTTCAATTTATTTTTATTTTTTTTACAAATCCAATATATACAAAATATGTTATTTGCATAATAAACATGAAATAAATTTTAGGATTTTCAAAAAAACCGAAAACCGATCTAATCCAAACCCAAAAAAATCGGATAAGATCGGATCGAATTTGAAAAAAAATCAAAACTGAATGAATAATTATATGATCAAACCGAAGGGATTGAATCAGATGATTTTTGCTTCCAAAACTGATCCAATCTAGACCGTGAACACCCTTAGTTTCAAATGTAAAATCATATAGAATAATTGAAAGATAATACAATTAAAAATTGGAATAAATTAAAAAGCTCATTTATATTTTTCTTATAAATAATAGCTTAATTTATTCCAGCAAATATTAAAAAAGGTGGATAGCCAAAGTCTTCCTGTCAAGAAGAAGAAAGATTCACTATGCATGTGAGAGATGTTTAAAAATCAAATCAATCTATTCAAAATAAAAAAATAACGCTAACTACCAAAAAAATATAACATAAATTAATTAAATAAAACTTAACTTAAAAAAAAATTCGAACTAAAATTAAAAATTGATTCAATCTAGACCAAATCAAAATCATATATATTTACAAAGATATTCTATTTAAGATATTCATATTATCCATACTTATTATCTTAAGCCAAATATTCTTTAGCTTTTATTTTAATATATATTTTGAAATAGAATATTAATTTAAAATTATTTTTTCAATGTTTTTTGATGAGTTTGTTTGATATGTATTTAATGTATCTTTCAATGATTTTTTTTTTCAAACTTAATTATATTTATGTATTTTAATGACTAATATTTGAAAAATTGTAAAAAAATTCTAACCCAAACTAATTAAAATTAAATTAAATAAAATTTATATTTCAAATAAAATCAATCAAATATTATTATTAAAAGTTCAATTCTAAAGGTTGATGGCTGGCTTACCAAAATCAAGGTTGATAGCTGTCTTGTCACTGCTACGCGACGCTGACGTATTAAGGCTTCTTCGTGTTGGATTGTAAAACAAAATTGGATATAAAAAATGATTAATTATAAAAATCATTAATGTGAAAAGGAAAAGTTTGAAAGCTTGAATTTGTTTATGGGAAAGGTTATAAAACATAATCATTCACAAATCATAATTATATGTATCCTATATATTTTGGAAAAATTTTTTTGTAAGATCCTATTTATTAAAAGAGCAAGTACACAGTTTACCAAAAAAAAAAAGAGCATGTACACATTTTTTCAAGGAAAGTGAACGTCAACTTAATTAATTCCTCACTAATAAAAAATATATTAGAATTATTTTAAATATGAACTCATAATACCATTAATAAAGTTTTCAATTTTGGTATTAGATTGATATCACTTTTAATAATAAAAATATTAAATTGATGCTACTCATATATACAAAGAATTAAATTAATGTCAATTTTTTTTTTCAAAATTAAATTTCTCTTAACTTATATAATTAATGAAGATAAAAAAAATTTAAATAAGTATTTGATATTTTTTTAACACATATTTTCGTATTTTTTTATAATTTATTCTTTGGCAGACTAGTTTTTTCGTTATGCATTTTTTCTGAAAATAACATAAAACTTGATGTAATCGTTGGGCTATTTATTTATAATCACCTAAGCACGGATACACGTGAATTGAAAAAAAAATTGCTTATCGGACACTAGTCCGACACGGACACGCTCCGACACGTTCGGATACGCGTTCGATATGCAGTCAACATTTGGGAACACGCGGTCAACTTTCCAACATGTTCTTCGGACACGCAGTCAACGCTAGGACACGCTCAGACACTTTTTTTTAATCTTAATTTTATTTTGTTAACTAAATATAAAAGAAATAATTTATAAATTAATTTTTTTCTGTTATGAAATTTGACATAAAAAATTAAAAAGTACGAAAAATTATTTATATTTATATTTATGTTATGAAATTTAATTATTTGATTGGTCATATGACTTATTATGGACTCTTATACGTATTAAATATAAATTATATTATATATATTAAAAAATTTATTTAATATCAAAACGTGTCCAAATATGACATTTTTTAGAATTAATGTGTCGGCGTGTCGTGTCGTGTCCCGTATCCATGCAACATAATTTATAATCATGAGAAAATGATAAGATTCTTATGATTGGATTCTTTTTATTAGATAAGCATTATTAGGGGCTAATTAAGTCGGTTTCGTACAAGAGACAAAAAAGGATCAGACGTTTATGATGTAAATTTCATATTAATTAACACATGATTGCCATACTTTATCATTCAAACTCTTAATTATGTACCAAAGTGTTAATTTGTTGGTAAAATTTATTGCAATATTTGTAACTTTGTAAGGACTTGAACAATTTTTTTATACAACTTAGCTCTGAGAATCTAATTATTTAGATTCATATTGCTCGAACATAATTAGTATTTTTTATTTTCTTTACATGTTTCCCAAAGTATATTAACGTTGAATATTATTAAAATATCTTATATTTTTTTATTTAAATTTCAAAACCACATTGTTTTGAGTTTAAAGGAAAAATATTTTTTCCATTGTCTATTTTAAAATTAATGTCGATTATTTCATCAAGGTGTGGTTGAAATAGTGAGTAACATAATGAGACAAGCTTTACTTGTCATTAATATCAAAGGTTTGAATTTCATTAAATTATAATACTTTGTTAGAAGGAGAAGCTACATTAATATCTTAAGTAATATTTATTTTCAGACGTAAAAGTGTACGGATACCTCATTAGAATTAAAAATAAAATAAAATGCTAACATCTTACTAATTAAGGATGATATAATCACTAATAATAAAAAATAAACATACTATACAAACTATGATACAATTTATCAATCATAAAAATTTAAAAACACTTTCTGAAACATTAAAATAAATTATAGTACACTTTTTATTTTTATTTTTGGTGAAATTATAGCACACTTAAGTAACTGATTAATGTGTTGTGTATACACCAAAAGAGAATGCAACTTGCTATTTTATTCGATTAGAGTAAAATATCTTTTAGGTGCTCGATAAAAATTATGAGGGTTATTTTAATTTTTTAGAAAAAAAAATCCATTTAAGATTATTTTAAAATTTAAAATAGATTCAGGTAAATTTTTTAAAAGAATTAATATAGATTTATTTTTAAATTTTAAAAGAATCACGAGTTAATATTTTTTTATAAAAAATTAAATTAAACAGCATAATATTTATTGAGGATTCAGAAATAGCTTTCTCGTTAAATTATCATGCATAGTTGCATACAAGTTACAACCGCGTTGACAGATACATGGTCACGTCATGTGTGCAAGCAAGTAACAACCGATTTTTCGTTATTATTATTATTATCATTATTATAAATGAAGGTTTTATAAGTGTTATGTTGTAGGGAAAGTGATTGTATTATGTTATAGAGATTCATTTTGGGTGTCGGAGTTTTTTTTACTGCGGCTCACAAAATATTATGTGTGTAGGAAAAATTTTATGATCATGTTAAATGATATATGATAAATAAACAATATTTTGTCCTTTCTCTTGCTGAAAAGGTGACAGCGTGAACTTGTTTCATCCAAAAAAAAATCACTCAAATAATTTTAAATAAAGTCATGAAATAAATCTTCTGTCAGATTTCTTTTGTATGATGAGGTGACATTTGTTATATACGTTTACTCTATCTCTCTCTTTTATTGCATTTGCATGGCGTCACATTTGTGCATTAATTAACCTTAAATATTCCTTCAGCGACGGCAGATACAATATAGATTTGAATCTTCATTTTTTTTTTTTTCAATATATGACAATTGTTATAGGGGAAGGATATTGTAACAACCAAGTTTGTTTTACTACCATGTTACTACAAGTCAATCTCACCGTTAGATCGCTTATGTTGATCCAACGGTTATATTTATTTTCATCTTTGTATGGTCATGATTCCTCAAATTTAATATTTTATATTTATTTTCACTTTTGTATGGTTATGATTTCCCATATTTAATGTTTTTACTTTTTTTTGTATGTTATGATTTCCCATATTTAATGTTTTTACTTTAAATTTGGGGAATCATGACCATACAAAGATGAAAATAAATATAACCGTTGGATCAACATAAGCGATCTAACGGTGAGATTGACTTGTAGTAACATGGTAGTAACACAAACTTAGTTGTTACAATATCCTTCCACATTGTTATATGGGGTATTAATTTCTCCCGTTAACAATAAATTAATACTCTAGCAGAAACATAAAATAATGGGTCTTCTGCAAATTATTTTCTCTCACCTCCTCTTTTTTTTGTCGTGTGTTATTGTTTGCACATGAGATAATATTTTTCTCTTATTGTATTTTTCAAAAGAAAGATATAGTTTAGTAATGAATCCTCTCGTATTAAAAAAAATGATATGGTTATATAAGATAATCATAATCACATAAAAATAAAAGGTAAAAGATTTCTCTAATCACCGCAGATAATTTTATCTCCAGTGAGCTCAAAATGATATCATTTTGGAACGGAAATCAAGCTACTTTTTGTAATTATAATATATTGCAGGATTATATTAGTCTTTATCTTTATAATCTTTTAATGTTATAACCTCAAAACGACGTCGTTTTGGGCTCACTGGAGATAACTTTATCTCCAGTGAATGGAGAAATACTTTTCCCAAAAATGAATCAATGATTATGATTTAATAATTACTTATTTTATTATTTATTTTTCTCTTTTTTATCACCATTAATCCATTTTTATATGATTATAATTGCTCACATGACCATATCATATCTTTTTCAATATGAGAGGATCCACTCCCATATAAACTTACCATTAGGGATTAGGGGTGGCAATACGGGTCAACCCAACACGACCCGACACGTACACTATTCGACACGACCCGTCTTGTAAATGGGTCAAAAGACATGAACTCGGACACGGCCCGTTGCGGATCACGGGTCGACACGACACACCCACGAAATTTGAAATTAAAAAAAAAATGAGATTTTTGAAAAGTAAATAAATTAAAAAAAAAACTAGCTTCTATTTTTTGAGAAAATTACAAAAAAAATGAAAAAATAAATAAAAATAATAATATATAAATAGTAATGACTATATATATCAATATATAAATGAATAAAAAGGGAAATGTTATACTTACTACTTATTTCTTACTATCTCTTTCTAGAAAATCTTAACCGTTGATTTCCGTCAATCTAACAATTATAATTTATGGAGTCATATTTATTAATTAATTATTAATTTGAAATAAATTATAACCGTTAGATTGACGGAAATCAACGGTTAAGATTTGATAATAAGAGGTAGTAAAAAAATAGGTAGTAAGTATAACCTATCCTGAATAAAAATATATAAATAATAATGACTATATATATCAATATATAAATGAATAAAAATTACATAAATAACCTTATACGGGTTGACACGTGAACCAGCGGGTTGATCCGTGACCCGTCACAAAAAAAACGTGTCACATTTATACAACCCATACACGACCCGCTCCTACCCGTGGATTGACACGACACGCGTTTTGACGGGTAGGGTCAAGGGTCAACCCGCGGGTCAATACCTGTATTGCGACCCGTATTAGGGATGGCAAAATGGGTCAGCTCGCCCCGACCCGTAAAAAATGGGTTGGCCTGTTCCGACCCATCTCTTGAACATGGAACCCCAATCCGCCTAGTTTTATGGCAGGTGGGCGGGTCAACCCATCTAAAAAGCAATAGATAATTAAAAATTAAAAACAAATTATATTCTATTAATTTTATTATATTAGTTATTTTCATTTCACACTTGCCTTAATTTTTTTTTCAATCTCAAGTTTAAATGTATGCTAATGTTCTGTCAAACATTCTTTAAGAACTTATTTTTATATCCATATATAGATAACATTTGTCATAAATAAAGATTTTCTTCTATATTTTTTCCTAGGGAGCGCTAAGATTTTTTTTTTGGATATTACAAAGCTTAAAAGACAAATAAAATACCACCTACATCAACATCAACATCACCTTTATCCCAAATTAATTGAGGTCGGTGGTAGATGAACCCACATGAAAGATATAAAATGATTGAAAAAATAAAAATAATTATAATTATAATAATAATAATAATAATAATAATAATATATATATATATATAAATAAATAAAAGTGAAAAAGAAAAAGGACAAGAAGAAGTGGGGGAAATGAAGGGGAAAAAGACTAAAAAGGGACCATATGGAACATAGGAATAACAACGACTGTTCTTACAGGAGCATCCAGGGGCCTTCTCATCACGTGCCCAAACCATCTCAATCTATGTTCTCTCATCTTCTCGGCTACTGATACTACTCCGATCTTTCGTCGAATATCTTCATTTCTTATCTTATCCTTATGTAACCACATATCCACCTTAACATCATCATCTCTGCTACTCCCATCTTATGCTCATGTTGCCTATGTGCTGGCCAGCATTCCGCTCCATATAGCATTGACGGTCTTACTGTCGTTTTATAGAATTTTTCTTTTAACTTAAGGGGGATTTTGCGGTCGCACAAAAACCCAGATGCACTGCGCCATTTCATCCACCTGCTCTGATTCTGTGATTTACATCCTCATAAATCTCTCCATTTTTTTGTAAGATGGAGCCCAAGTATTTAAAAGCATATTTTTTGGGTACCTCTAGACCACTTAAATGCATGGGCTCTTGGTCTCCATCTCGTACCAGAGAAAACTCACACTTCAGATACTCAGTTTTGTTTCGACTTAATGTGAATCATTTGGATTCCAATGTGCTTATCCACAATTCAAGTTTTCTATTAACACCCTCATTGCTCTCATCAATAAGCACAATATCGTCTGCAAAAAACATACACCATGTCACTTCCTCTTGAATATCTTTTGTTAGTTCATCCATAACTAAGGCAAAGAGATAAGGACTTAGAGTCGACCCTTGGTGTACACCAACCGTGATAGAAAAATAACTTGATGTTCCGTTACAAGCTTTTACACATGCAGTAGCCCCATCATACATATCATGGATTGCTTTTACATACTTTGAGGGTACATTTTTCTTCTCCAGAACCCACCATAAAAACCACCTAACAGTAAAAAAAAAACTAACATGGCGGGCCAACCTGCCCCGACCCGTCGCCAACCCGTTTTGACCCATAATCCAACGAGGCGGGTTGGTGGGTTGAGATATATAATACAACCTGATCCGTTTTGACGAGTGACCCGTCGGATTTAACCCATATTGTGACCTCCACTTACCATTATCGGTATAAAGTTCAATACAAAAAGTTGTCCTGTATGTATGTTTTCTTTTTTTTAAATTGTTTATGCCTTTTTTTAGAAATTTTTGTTATATGAGGTTTATTATTTAACATTCTTAAGTATTTTAAAATAATTGGGGTTAATGACATATTCTAATGCAGTTAATTATCTAATTAAGTTTATTGTCATCATATTATATATTTTGGAAGTAATACATCTAATTAGATTTAGCATAGTTGGACAATACTGTATGTTTTAGTGTGATCATGGTTTTCATAATAGGTGGATTCTATAGATACATATTATTCTGACAGGAGATTTTGGTTAGATCATCTCTGATCTATTTAGCATAGAGTTTGACTTTATGTATCGTCCACGTTCTTATAGCAAAAGCTGTTAAGAATGATAGACAATAGAAAGGAAGACCCAAAAATCAAGTTTTTTTATTTCCTCTGATTTTGTGATGTCATAAGAAGATATACACATTTACGTTTTTTATTCTATCAATTGAGCATTAATTCTGATATCATATAATACAACTAATTCAACCAGTGTTAATAAGTGTTGGTCATATTAAAATTTTATATTAATATTTCTAATAATTATCTATATTTAATTTTGATTTTTTCTCTTTGTTGTGCTAAAAGGAAAAAAACATGAAACTATTTATTCAATAGGCCACTCAAATAAATTTAAATAAATTCATAACATAAATATTCCGTAATAATTCGTTTGCACGATAAGGTGGATAAGGTGACATTGCGTTTTATGCTTGCCCTCCCCCGTTATCTTTTTGCGTTTGTCAATTGTCGCATGGAGTTAATCATTAGTCAAAGGTTATTTTGTCAATACTTATATCAAAACGGCATGCAAATGAAGATGCTTTCCTTTATTTATTATTTTTTAGTTATTTATGTTATTCCTCCGGATGAGATTTTGCACTTTTCATTCATTTGTCAATAGTGTACGAATTATTAAATAAGTGGCAGGATATTTTTATAGAAGTGTAAGAGTTAGAAGTCTTACACTCAATCTTGATCATTGATCAACTTGTATTTAATGGTTCACATTACTAAAAAATTATAGCTTTTAGATATAAGTGGGATCAATGGACTGGATTGAAAATGTAACTTACACTGGTGTAAAATAATCTGAACTGATCCATTAAGTAATATATAACATGTAAAGTTGGAAACAAAGTATTATTATTATAACTTTAGCAATGCATGTTTTTAATCAACAGTTTACATATGTATGAGAGGCATAGAGTCTCAAGCGTAAACGGAATCCAGTTATGTTTACTAAGAGCATACTGCATACATATTTTATAGTAACGTAATAGTACGACTTTTTTTTTTATACTGGAATTCCATTATAATATTCTTCGAAAAGAACTTTTGAACTGTTTAACAAAATGTTTAAATATAACTAACGACCCGTGAATTTGCTATGTTTTGGATGCAAAATGGAGTTTTAAAGCTCCCAATTTTGAGGTTTAAAATGATTTAGTGGATCTTTCGATTAAATTGGTAGTTATAGGTTGTTTGTTATTTATATATCTCTTTATAATTGAAATTATGTTATTTTTCTTGCTCTTTATATTTTTGATTAATTGGGATGAGATGGGACAAAACGTGTTTTTTTGCTATGGAGGTCGTGTGTTTTCAGCATTAGGAAAATTTTATGGTATTGTCTTCCAAGCATTTTCTCATATTGAAAGACGATGGATTCATATCTTAAGGTTGTAGGTATTTATTTGTCTTAGATTTCTGATAAATTAAGATTGCATCGATCGGACATTTTTAACTCAAATTATGCTAAAATTATAAAGACAAGTCACCTTTCAATCATCAGGAGCGCCTGTATAGTGGGCTCGTAGGGGTGACAATTCATGTTGAGATAATATGACATAACACAATTTTGACGCAACATACTTGACATAAACACAACATGGATTTGAAAATGGATCAAAACTTTTGATATGAACACAACTCATTTATTGTGCTAGTTGATATATACCCGCCAACTTCAAAGAGTGTCATTTTTTATGTGAGTTAATACGATACGAATAATATGTCAATCTCAAAGTGTATCACTTATTATGTGGATGACACACATGATATGACTTGACACAACACGAATAATCTGTAAAAAAAATTAAGGGTTTGGTGTTTGTCATTTTAAATGACATAAGTTATGTCATTTTAGGAGAGAGATAGATACAGAAAAATGTAAATCGTGGGAGAGAGAAAGTTGATGGTTTTTTTTAATTTAAAATTTAAATAATTTTTTTTTCTGTGTCTATTTCTCTCTTAAAATGACATAACTTTATGTCATTTAAAATGATAAATACTTTTCCCAAAAATTAATATGTGTCAATTTTGTGTTTGTAAGGTTGACACACAACACAACACAAATTTTTTATGTCAATTATTAATTTTTTTGGTGGAAATTTTATGTCAATTTTAATCAACACAAATACGACATGAATTTGAAAACAGTCAAGCTCGAATACAATTTTTTTGTGTCGAATTAGTGAATCGTGTTTCTAATTGTCTCCCCTACTACATAACTTGCAACCCTGAAAATTGTTGCTCCCAGTTTTTTGGATTCCCCTGAGTGCCTAAAATGGGTGTCTAAGGGGACGTTTGGTACGCGGCATTCTCCAGATTCCCGGCAAATTAAATTTTTCTAAATTTTTAATTTATAAATATTATCGTAAACTGAATGTAAAAATTATATCTTTGAAATTTGAGATTTCGAACAAATAAAAATTTCTCTTGTGCCCCCTAAGTTCTCTCCTCGATGAAAACACCAATTTTGCTATTTTTATGTCATTATAGCAATATTTTATAAATATTTAAATTTATTAAATATTGCAAACTATTGAAATATATCACAATTAATATAATTGAAAAAAGTATTTGTTATTTTAAATAACATAATTTTGTGTTATTTATTTGTAATGAAACTATTTCATTTTTGATAGTATTTTGTATTCTCTCTCCTCCATTCCCCCACCTAATTTTATAAAAAAGAGAAAATGTATAAAAATATCAAAATGACATAATTTAATTAAAAATGATATAAAATTATATCATTTAAAATAATAAATAATTTTTTCAACATAATTTTAGTAGCTTATATTTGCTTTGTATTATAGTGTAAATCATCATACAATAAAAATTAGGGAAAAGTGTTTATCATTTTAAATGATATAACTTATCTCAAAAAAATGACATAACTTATATCTTTTCACCCTCACAAAGAGGTGAGACACACATCTTTATTTTTTTTGTCAACTCTTTTCCCTCTAAAAATTAATTAATTATTGTTCTTTCGATTGCGAGATCTGTCCTATCATATCTCTTCAAGGTCAATATCCCAGCTAAATTAGTGTCCATGATCTGAGAGGCTAAATCAAAACAACCATCACATTCTTGTCAACTCTATCCATCACCTTTTTAAAATTTAAAATGTTTTCACTTCCAATCTTAGGCCACTTGCCATGTGACCAAAAACCAAAAGTGGAAAAAACCACTAACATTTAGGCATCTTTTCCAAGAAATCTGATGGACCAATAATCCACAAGAGTACCCCATCCTCCAATCTTTTCACCGTCCGCGTGCCCAATATTTCGTGGGAATGGATCTTCTCACGTAAAAAAATGATTATATAATTTTTTTAAAAAAATAATGTATTGGACACGTGTCTGACACTGACATATTCGGACACGCGGTCAACTTTTTGGGACACATGGTCAATTCTCCGATATATTTTTTGACCACACAGTCAAATTTTTTGAACACGTGATTAATACTCGGATTTTTTTTAGTCTTAATTTTATTTTATTAACTAAAAATAAAATAAAAAATATAAATCAATTTTTTTCTGTTATGAAATTTGACATGAAAAATTAACAAGATACAAAAAATTATTTTTGTTTATATTTATGTTATGATATTTGAATATTTGATTGGTTATATGTTTTATTATGGAATGTTATAACTATTAAATATAAATTATATTATATATATTAAAAATATTATTTAATATCAAAATGTGTCCCAACGTGTCAAAATATGTCATTTTTTAGAATTAACGTGTCCGCGTGTCGTATCGTGTCCCATCTCAGTGTCCGTGCATCATAGATAATTACTCATTTAAAAGTTATATATTTTTTTTTCTCTTATCTCATCATCAATTTGTAATTAAATAACATAATCTCATAACCATTTTTCCACCCTCCTCCTACTTTTACATTTATATATGCTTGTGGTTGTGGTTCCTAATTTTGTAATTGTCACGCACAAAAAATAGCAAAATTGGTGGGTACAAGTAAAATGTTGCACCCTCTGATCATCCCAATCTGAAAGCTCTGATTGTCTTCTGTCATAGGAAGAAGAGTTTGGAAGCAAAGGAAGTGGGGCCCTTATTACAGATTGGCAATCAGGCATCAACCATGTACTCATTCATTTCAAAAGGTGTTTAATTGGGTTACCTCTGAACAAAGGGTCTGTAACATGTGTGTTATGTCTGCTAGGTTGATTTAGTGCCTTACACGTAAGACATAAGAGGCCCTATCTAATTGGGGAACAGCAATACATGAACTTGTATTGTAATTGCATCTAAAGGGTCTCGAGGACGAGAGAATTTAAGGTGGACCGGGATCACCATTTTTTAGGTGTGTCTCTTAATGTAAATGGAAGGGTAAAATTAGAAAAGAAGAAAAATAGCAGGATAAAAAAGGATAAAAAAATTAGTATTGTGAGAGGGAACACCAAATCATTGGATAGTCCTGGAGCATAATAAATATTTCCCTCGAGTACATGCCGAAAGAGTATCTATAGGATCATAGTAGGGACATCATAGTATGGTTTTTGGTGGCAAGTAATGATGAATTTGATTCCATATATAGATCTTTATTATGGGCTAGATATGTAGAAGAGATATAGTCTGATTTTTAATTTTATTTTAGTTGCAAATTTAGATCGGGTTATTAGATTTTTCAAAAGCCAAATGCATAGAGACATGCGTTCTTGTCTGTTAGAAATTTACATAAACTGTTTATTTTTACTATTTTTCATAAAATCGAGGGCGAGTCTTTGTTTCTCTTTTATAACCAATAAGATTGCTTATGATCAACCATTATTCTTATCATTGCAAAGTTAGTAGCCATTGTTTTTATAAGGATTTTTCTATAAATTCATTGATAATTCGATTAATCCGGTCAAATTGGGAAGGACCGACAACAAACTCTCTATTAAGTTTTTAATATAATAGTGTATTTATGAACCCAAAAAAATATATAATAGTGTATTTAAGATTTAACTCAAAATTATTGGTTCAACTGAAATAATACCATGATTTGTGCCAATTGATCAACGTGATTGGTGATAAATTTTGAACTTCTTAATTATAGACATATATATTGTTGGGAGCTCAATTCCCTCGACTCGGTATAGAAGTGTTTGAAGTTAAACGTCTAGTGCGGAGCTCGACACTCACAATCAAAGGTCGCCTGAGTCACCATATCGGCCTATGCGTGGCGAAAACAAAAAAAAAATGTAGGAGAGACACAGAGATGAACACTGTCAAATTGTTTTACGTGGAAAAAAGCTATTAAATGTGAAGAAGTAAAAACTCACGAGATACTAGTCGATAATTAAACTTCCAATGTGTATATAATATGTTACAAATGATCAAACTTCCACTATGTAATATAGAGTTTTATAATTCTCATGTTACATGAGAATTGTAATTTTCCTATACACCATTCGATTTTCGTGCTAATATGGACCTCACACAAGATTTTTTCTAATATATGGGTCCCACTTACTTTTTATCTCTATGAGTCTATGGCATAAGAATTCTCTTCTTCTCATGTAACATGAGAATTATAAAGCCCATGTATATAATACGTTACAAATGATTAAACTTCAACAATAAATGGTGGTACACTCAAATATCACTTTCAATTGTAATATTCACTTAAACTTTCTTAAGGAGTTCTAACACTCAATCTTCTTCTTTAAGCTTCTCTCGAAGTGTCTCTCAAGATTTACTAACCCTAACCTCTCACATACCTCAATCTTATATGAAAGAGGAAGGAAAATTCTACAATATAAAAGTGGGAATTAGGGTTTGTTGAACCCCATAAAAAACAACATTGGGTCTTAGGTAGCATTTAAGGAGTAATGACCCAACATATATGTTAAGACCAAGTATTTGACCAAGAGACCATAGGTATTGAGCGTATAGAAATTGACCACGGGCTTACTAGCAATAACCTTTGCGCTTTATGTTAAGAAAGAGATTAATCTCACCTAAATGGACTCAAATAGACGCGGACTCCTTAGGGAAAAAAAAATGAAATACAGCAAATTAAAAACAGCCTTTCTCTTGAGAACTATAAACCGAGCATATAGAAATGATGAGGATGGAAAAAGAATCCATACTAGGCCCATTAAGGAAGAAGGGCCTCAAAACAGGCCCATCTTTTTGCCCATTAATGTTCACTTGAACACATGCTCCACTCTTTTAGATGAATCTAACATATTTAATCGTGGTTAACTAAGAATTTTAATATAATTTTTTTATGTAATAACTAGCTGTGTTTATTTTTGCAGCTAACTGAAAAATAAAGGTAGTTTAATTAATGTTACAAAGGTTATAAAATTCGTGATTAAGTGAAAAAAGAGAGACTGTAACTATAACTTTATCCCTGATATTAATAAGTGAGAAAAAATATCAATAAATGATATTTTGAGTATTTTGATAAAGGATAATTTAGCTAAATAAATTTATATTTATTAAGAAAACTATTGATGACTTTTCTTATTCTTGTACAATAACCTTAAGAGTTAAATAAAAAATTATTTTATATAAAATAAGGCCATTTGTTGACATTTTAAATTCTTGTATAATAATCTTAACAATTAATAGAATCAAGGAATTAAGCTTATACTTTTCTGATCAAATAAATTCTTAATTTTTATTGTTAATGAAAAATATATCACCAAGCAATAGATCTAACATACCAAACATTTATATAAATAAAAACCTCAATGACCCGTTCCTAGAATTTTGAGTAGAGATGTGTAAAATAATCAAATCATTATTTGATTCAAACCGCATTAAAATTAAAATTATATTTTTTCAAATCAATTTAAGAATTGAATATTTTTTAAAAATGGGTTTGGTTCTCCAAACCAAATCACTTGACCAATTCATTTTAGTTCAGGCATATTCACTTTTAGAAAAGTGAAAAAACTAAATATGAACCACAAACCAAATCAAACTATACCACTTTTTTTCGAATTAGTTTTGAACCATTTTTTCTGCACCGGTTTAAAAACCAAATCACTCTTTAAAACCAATTCAGTTTGTCTCAACCGAACCACTTTTTCGATGTGTTGTAGAAAATCTAATCGAATCCAACCATACACATACCTGATTATGAGAGATCATAAAAGCAACGATCTTCCTAGAATATATGATGTTGATCATAGGCGATTTATTCTGCATTGCAAGAGTCATAACTCCAACACAAAAGTCTAATAAATGATACTATTTTAGATAATAGGTTGACCTTTATTTGATACTATCACTGCGTAATGGAAATGTCAAATACTTCGTATTTTGTCGCTTTGAATTGGAACCACGGGCTAGCTACTAGTAATATTGGACATTCATCCATAATGTCTACATATACAGATTTGTCCTTGTCATTGATGCCTTACAATAGATTCTATGCAAATCTCTCCCTCTCTATATATTGTAACGACAACAGCATAATCTACCACATGCAATGTTTATGCGCATATAATATATATATATATGGAAGGATCCATTTATAATATTTTTACAAATTATACTAAGTATTACAGATAAATTTTTTTTTTACAAATACACTAAGTATGACCGGTCATACTTAGTGTAGTTTGTAAACAAAAAGTATGTAAATATAACCTTCCCATATATATTTATATATATATATATATATATATATATATATATATATATATAGGGGCAGGATATTCTTACACCAGTGTAAGAGTTAGAAGTTTACACCCAATCTTGACCATTGATCCACTTGTATCTAATGACTCACATTACTAAGAAATCAGAGCCCTTAGATATAAGTGGGATCAACGGACAAGATTGAGAGTGTAACTTAGACTGGTGTAAAATGATCCTGACCCATATATATATATATATATATAAAATTTAGTTCAGTGCACTAAGTTCTCCCGTGAGAACACAGTTATAGTAAATATTATAACTATGTTCTCCCAGGAGAACACCATTATAATATTTAGTGCACTAAGTTATCGCGGGAGAACTTAGTGCACTGGACCGTCCAGTGACTGAATTTTGATTTTTTTCCACACACACACACATATATATATATATATATATATATGAGTTTTATAAGAGTTATGTTAGGAAAAGTGATTGTGTAATGTTATAGAGATTCATTTTGCGTGCCTTAGTATTTTTTTTTTTTTGCTTCAAAAAGTGTGGGTCCCACAAAATATTGTGTGTATAGGAAACTTTTTTGTGTCATATTAAATGATAAATGCAAACTGATAAAGTGTGTGTCATTTTAAAGGATATAAAGTTGTGTCATTTTAAGAGAGAGAAAGAGATAGATAAAGGGAGAGAGAGAAAGTTGACAAAAAAATAAAGGTATGGATTCCACCTCTTTGTGAGAGTGAAAGAATATAAGTTGTGTCATTTTAAAGGATAAACACTTTTACCATATATATATATATATATATATATATATATGTTGTTCAATTAATTGAATGGCTAAGAACATGAATAGCAATTTGCATATATATAGCAATTTGCATCAATAGGAATAGTTTCATGTTTAATTGATTGAACTAAGTGAACTTAAATAGGAATAGTTCCTTAGTTTAATTAATTGAACTTAATTAGGAATAGTTTCTTGTTGGAATGAAGTGCTTTCTTTCTTAAGACGAATTTTCATCTATCCATTTTGTTATGGACCCGCATAAAGGGCCCGTAGAATGACAGATTCAATAAGGGGCAATCCAAGATTCAAATCTAATATAATCATGGATGGATATTCATAAAGGATACTAATCCATCAAGAATACCCAATAAGGGATAATCCAAGATTCAAATCTAATATGAGCTTACCTCAGCTCTTACGACCACCAAGTGAAGACCTAGAAAGGCTGATGACCTAAGATGAATGAGTTTTAGATTTCTTGGGTTCTTCTTACACACTAGGCCTAATTGAGCTTTAATAAAAGAGCAAAACCCAACATAGAATTATAGATTTACTAAAAAAACAATATAAAAGAAATGAGAAGACAACAAAATCTTGCTAACAAATAAATATTGGAATCTTTAAGGGCTACCGAGAGCTTCAAGGACTCCTTGACATGGATTTGTCATTTTCTACTAGCATTCTAATTTCTAATTCCACTTACTCTAGCTGTTTGCCATGTTGCTTTTGAATATTCTCCCAGTATTGTCATCTTCAAGTTCTGGAGACTCTCTCAAGACCTTGAGCCCCTTCTCTAACGTAAGGGCTTGATTATCCTATAAATGGCATCAATAAGAGGGCATACAAAAAAAAGTTATTAGTTATTTTTCACCAAAAAAAAAAAACTGTTAACAGTTTTCCAATATATCATGCTGGAGCTGAATTTGTGCTGTATATTTAACTTTGTTATCTATAGCTATTTAACAAGTCCTGCAAATATTTCACACACATTCATTGATGTATATATCATTTTGCTAGAGAAATATAATATAAAAATCATTGAATGTTCATCATTTATAAGCTTAAGCTTTTGAGTTGGAATGATTCTTGATATAATGTCAGAACCATTTCAACCCAAAAATTTAAGTTAGTAAGTGATATTAACTCAATGGTTTTTGTATTATATTTTTCTAACACATTTACTCAGGACCAAAATCAGAAGTTGTCCCTTAAACTTCTTCAAAAAGCTCCTAAAGTTTATTTCAAAAGCTTCCAATATCAATATTGGAAGCCTTTGAAAGGAACTCGTAAGCTTTAGCCATTATTTGATGATGCCTTTAATTGTTTTCTCGCTGCTATATGAAAAACCATAGGTTTAATGGCTTTATATAGAGATTAGTACGAGCATGCTTTGACAAACAGATAGGATCACTACCATAGAAAGTTACAAACATCTATTCGCCAATTTTTTTTTCGAGATTCTGTTCTCCATTATCTTATTTGCAGTTTGTGATTCGTCTTTATCAAAAGAGTGGTTCTTTGTTACCAAAAAAAAAAAAAAAAAAGAGTGGTTCTTAATTAATAGTATAGCATAAATTTCTAAGGAAAAATTACGAAGAAAGCTGCAAGTTAGCAACTAATTTCAATCTTCCAATAAAATAATATTCACAACATTCTTAACAAGATTGGAGGCTTACCTTAGAACTATTATTTTTCTTCTTATCAATTTAGATTCTTTAATAAAAATAACTTGACTTGAGTTTGATAAATGTATTAATATCTTAAGTTTAATAAATAAAATTGAAAATTATTTAAGTAACCAATTAATTTATATGTAAATATAATTTTATTATGGGTTCAAAAAAAAAAAAAAAAAAGAGCCAGAGATAGTTAACAGAGAATATAAAAATGTTGGAAAAATTACTAATATATTAAGGAACAGATTCAATGTATCAAAAGAAAAAGGAATAGATTGGTTTATTGATGTACAATACTTACCAACATTACGCTCAAAACACTGGCGGACCCAAAAAAAATTTATTTATGTCTGCATATACAGTGATGGGGTTGTGCTGCCCCCCCCCCCCCCCCAAATTTATTTTCTTTAAGAAATTTTTAAATGCATTAAAAAATAAAAGAATATAAACAAGAAGAGAAAATAAAACTATTCACATATGTCAAGCTTTGCTATTTCACGCATTTCTCTTTTTTTGCAAATTCTATTCCAAGCTAGAATAAAGTACTTTTTGGGTCCTCAATAAATGTTACGGGACCCAATTTAATCCCTTAGGAAAAAAAGTTGATTCGTGGTTTCTTTAAAATTCAAAATAGACCTATGTTATTCTTTTTGAGGGATTAATGTGGGTCTTATTTGAATTTCAGAGGGACCACGATTTTGACTAACTATATTTATTTTGAATTTCAGAGGAATCTCAAATCGACTTTTTTTTAAGGTATTAAAATGGGCCCCGTGACTTTTGTTGAGAACCCAAAAGGTACTTTACTCTTAAAACCATTTCAAATGATTTTTTTTATGTATGCACTTGCACACATAGACAACCAATCAACCATGTACGTGTGCCAATGGCTTGAAGCTATGGGCAAAAACGTATAGAAGAGAAGCAAATTGACCACGAATAAAATAGAAAAATCTAGAAAAATTCAAATAAATGAGGAGTTGGTTGGGTTTAAATAAAACAAAATTCAATTTTAAGTTAAATTATATGTTAAGGGCTTGAACAAGTAATATATGTTTGATTATTTGCCTTAATTAGTATTATAACAAATTAACGATATATAATTTATTGTGAAGTTGGACAAATAAAAAAGTGTTACACTATGGAATTTTCATTTCAAGAAGTTAAGAAAGGTGAGTAGGAACATAATAATTGATAGTCTTAATTTGGTAATGATTCTTTTTTTTAGGGGTAAAATGGATAATTTAATTTAATTTAATTTTAACAATGTTAGAAGGTGGACTGAATAGAAAAAAATCATTAGAAGTTAATGATTAAAAAAACAACCAAAAATGGATAAGTCATTCTAAGAGAAACTATAGGGGAAGTTTTGAACTTTTTTCTGTATTTTTAAAATGGAGTATGCCTCAAAGACTGAATTGCATGTTGGATCCTTGAAAAGTTTGAATAAAGTTTAAAGAGTGAGGTGCTTACCAAAAAAAAAAAAAAAAAAATTTAAAAGAGTGAGGTAAATGTTTGATATATTTAATAAGGGGCTGATCGTCCCTCCAATCCCAATTATATAGTAGTTTTCTATCATTTGGGCATGTTCAACGAAAGCTTGCATTTAAAAATAAATAAATAAATAACAGAGGAATATTAATTTTCTATTTTTCTTATTAAATAAATATTTGATTTTGATTATGAATGAAAAATATATCAACAAGTGATGGATCTAATATTCCAATCATTTGTATTTAAAATAATAAAAACCTCAATGACACGTTCCTAAAATTCTGCGGGACCAGGAAGCAATGCTCTTCCTAGAATATATGCTATTGACGATAGGTGATTTATTCTGCATTGCAAAAGAGTCGTAGCTTTAACACAAAAGTATAATAAATGGTGCTTTTTTCGATACAAAGTCTTGATTTAATGGATAAGTTTTTTAACCCATTTGTTCCTCATTAATTATTTAATAATCATTTTATCTCTGATTATAAATTATCTATCAATCTGTCACTTTTTAATTGATTAAATTGAATATTTAATCGATTAAATGGTCAATTGAAGATTTAATCGATTAAATTTTCCTATTTATTAGAAGAAATAAGGAGATTTAATCAACTAAATAGGGAGATTTAATCGACTAAATCTTCAAGTCAACGATTTTTGTCTATTTTGATCATTTAATCGATTAAATTTTTGGCTTAATCGACTAAATAGGAGCAGATTGATAGATAGTTCTAAGTAAAGGATAAAATTATTATTAAATAATTAATGAAGAGCAAAAGAATAAAAATGTCATACTATCACTGCATATTGGGAATGTCAAATACTTTGCATTTAGTTGCTCCATGTGGCTCATTTGTATTGCTTTGAAGACAATGGGCTGGCTAGTATTAATAAGGGACATTCTAATTACATCTATAATTGTTTTTATCATATTTTTTTGGTAAATTGTTTTTATCATTTATTATGCCTTGGAATAGATCCTTTGCAAATCTTTTTATATATTCAAATTACAAATTTACAACGACAGTATCATAGCACATGCAATGTTTATATTATAACAAATTTGTAAGATTTTTTATTTTTTTTTAAATATATACATTGCTTTCGCAATTCACACCGAGTGTGGTAAAAGACAAAGGTCTCCATATAGATGCTTCTCCAAGGGTCAGACTTTGGATATTGAGATTCAATCAATCACTTTTAAATGCCATCCACTCAAGTGAGGTTAAGAGTCACGGATTCAATTAGGAGATTTTGGGGTAACTTTGTTGACTCGATCTTAGAGATTAAAAAAATATAAATATATATTCTATGTAAAAAATTCAAATCACCAATCATCAAATATTTAAAATATATTTAATATAATTGAATCAATTATATCCACACGTTAATATTACACACGCTAATCAAAGTATTAAATAAAAAAATAACTTTTTTTTAATTCCTAGTATATTATCTGTTTTGCCTTCTTACCAATCATGGTAATGATACTCGAAAGCTGCCATTGGTAGCTAAGATTCGAGTCTTTTTAATGAAAGAGTGGACTGTCTTATTGAATAAAATTCCTAGGAGTAGCAACACATGTGCGGATTGGATTGCGAAGAAGGCTTTGGATGATTCCTTTGGGCTCAAATCAATATCCTCCCCTCACAGCGATCTGTTAAATCTTCTTGCTGCTGATCTTTTGGATCCGGGTCTGAATAAGGTGGATGCTAGGAGAAATACAGGATGATGCTTGTTCCTGGCTTTCTGCTAGTGTTTGATGTTTTGTTTTCTGCTGTTTCTTGTTCTGTTTTTTTCCTTCCTTCTTGTTTGCTGTTCTTTTATTTTGTGGGGGCATTGCCCCTTGCTGTAACCAAAAAAATAAAAATAAAAAAATAAGTTATTAGCATTAGATACATATTTATTTATTTTTTGTAAACACATTAGATACATATTATTTTTTTATATAAACGTATTTTCTGTCTCTTTGGTATTTTAATAAGTTGTGTCATCATACATATTTCTTTTTCCGCAGAAGTAGAAACTCTTTCTTAATATAATTAAAAAAAAAATTTCTTTCTAAAAACGGTATCAGGGAACAAATTCATTATCATGTCATGACATCCCCTAATATTTTGCATTCAGTATGAAATAACCATATAGTTATTTTTTAATAGTGATTATTATATAATTAAGTTGCACAACCAATCATGCAGTTATTTGGTTCCATATCTATCTTTATGTGAACAATTTTCTTGTGCTCATGATCCATTTTGGGGGTTATCTAAATATTTATTAATTAATAATATTTCAGTTCAAGATTATTTTAGAGGGATTCGAACTCAGCGTACAAATTCAAAGTAATATATATGGGTTTAATGTTTCTATATTATAGGATGTATTTTATCTCCTACATATACATAAAAGTGTTTGGTGAGAAAGAAAAAATATGAACCTCATACATTTTTAGTGCTGGACGGCAGTAAAACGTGTGCTCCGCTATGTTCTTGGTACGCCTGACCTTGTGTTATGCTATGAAGGCGTGAAGGACTTAAGAGGATAGACATTATTAGAGCTGAGATGCTTTGTGGATGCTAATTGGGGAGGTGACATTGACAATAGAAGGTCCACAATTGGATAAGTTATTTCCTCATTTAGTGGAGCTATTAGTTGGATGAGTAAGAGGAAGAACACAATTCTTTTATCTACTACAGAGGCTGAGTACATGACCTTGAACATGCTGTCAAGGACGCTATTTGGTTGTGGAGATTGTGCAAAAAGTTTGGCTTTGCACAAGGAGAGATGATCGTATGGTGTGATAGTCAGAGCGCCATTTTCTTGGCTAAGAACCAAGGATTCCATGCAAGGACCAAGCATATCGGCATACAGTACCACTTCATCAGAGAGAAGATTGAAGACAAGGTTGTATTGCTGGGGAAGGTTGACACAAAGGTAAACAGTGTTTATTTTCTGACCAAGGCACTGAATTCAGAGAAATTTGAATGGTGTACAGCTGCATTGAGACTGAAGGATATGTGAAGCATTCGCCAAGTAGGAGAATGTTGGGTATGGCTCATCCTTCGCATTTAGATAACAACCTTCTTGATGGTGAGGTCAGCAAAAAGCCAATTGGGGATTCAGCAGAAAGCCTACTGGCGAAGGTCCGGGGATACAGGGTAGGGCTGGCAATACGGGCCAGCCCGTCCCGGCCCGTTTTGACAAAATGGGTTGAATTGAGCAACCCGGCCCGTTTTATGAGTGGGTTGGCGGGCTACGGGCCAGCCCGTCTAAAATAAAATATATATATATATATATATATATATATATATATATATAAAATACAAAAAATTAAATTCTGCATAAAAACACATAAAAAATCTGTATAAAAGCATAAAAAAATCTGCATAAAATCCTAATATGCTTATGAAACCAGGAAGATCAATGTTTAATAATCTACATATAAATATGCGTCTTTCAATCCAAAAATAATAAGAAAAAATAAAATCATATCAAGGTAAAACAGAGTAACATAGCAAGTAACAAAGTGTTGTATGAGTAGTCCATAACAATTCGAAAAAGCCACTTGCATGCAGAGAAATCTAAGACACGGAGCTACATAACAATTGGGTAACCTAAAAAAAAGGGGCTTGGCGAGCCGAGCCCGGCGGGTTTGGCGGGCTGGTGGGTTGAAAAACTCAACCCAGCCCGCCCTGTTTGGCGGGCAGGGCGGGCCAGCCCGGCGGGCTCAGCCCAATTTGCCAACCCTAATACAGGGGGCAGTGCCCCCCCGGCCCGTAGAGGTCAAGTACTGTTGTGGGCCTATGATTTATTGTAATTTTACTTTTATTAGTAGTTTGGGCTTGAGCCCATGAATAGCTTCTATCAGGATTTTTTTAATCCTATTTATATTCTTCTTGTAAATTGAGTGACTTATAACAAGCGGCAGTGAGGTAGATATAGTATAGATAAACTAGATGTAGTGAAGGGGTTTTAGATCTGAGAAGAAAGAGAAGAGGGAAAATAAGAGAAAAGGAGATAAGAAGGTTTGTCCAAATTTTCTGTATATCTTCTTACGCCCACCTTGGGCTACTTAATACGATTTGCTCTCAGTCTGATTCAGTATATGGAGATTATAATACTACTAAAGCATTAAAGAAAGCATTACAGAAACTAGGCTTAAGCCCTATTGAAGATAGTCCACTAAATAAGCTAGTTGCCTTTTATTACGAATGGGCCTTTGCTCACTAAGCCCAGGGATTGCAACATCCCCCACTTCATGAAAACTAGCCTTGTCCACAAAGGATGAAGATCCAGACATCGGGCAGAGTGTATCAGCGCGTGGGATGGATGAGTCACTGACAGCTTCAGCCAAAACAGGAGTGGGATTGATGGAAAGTGAGCTGTCTTGCAATAAAGTGGAGGGCAAAACTGGAATAGGTGTACCATTGGTCTGCGAAGAGATAAGAATCCTCTCTTTTGACTCCTGATTGGTGATTTGGTTGGTGGTGTGATGAAGCTTTGTCTTGTCCAAAGCAAAAGGTGGCTGAACGGTCTCATTAGTTGCCTCGTCTTCTACGGTAGCATGCTCTCCAGAATAAGTGAGTGGCTATCGTGAGGGTGTTGAGGAAGAAAAATTCCGAAGAAGAGATTCATCCTCCCAAGTGGAATCCTCTGGTAGGAGGCCATTCCACTGCACCAAAACCTGTGGTACCCGACGGCCCTGACGCCAAATTGTGCGTCGAGACACTATAGCGACCGGTGTGTGGATTGGTGGAGTGGCTTGAAGATCAACAGCCAAATCGTGGATCCGGTATGTGTGTGTGGGGTAGAAACGTCTCAACAACGGAACGTGAAAGATGAGGTGGACTCTCGAGCCCTCCGGTAACCGCAGTCGGTAAGCAACCGGACCGATGCGGTCCAAAACTTCATACGGGCCATAAAAGCGCAGACTTAACTTGTGAGAGGAACGACGGTGGACCGACAGTTGACAAAAAGGTTGAAGGCGGAGCAGCACAAAGTTGCCGATCTGAAAGGTAATGTCCTTCCTTTTTTGTCAGCTTGGATTTTCATTAAAGCTTGAGCCTTTTTTAAGTTATGCTTCAATGATGCAAGGATCTTGGAACGCTGATGAAGATCTGAGTCAACTGCCTCAACAGAAGTGGTGCCGAGGGTATAATCCAAAAAGCAAGGTGGTGAGCGACCGTATGTAGCCTGAAAAGGAGAAGTGCCAGTGGAGCGGTGGTAGGCGGTGTTATAGTGGAACTCGGCCCAGCTGAGAAAACGATGCCATGCAGAGGGGTTGTCATGAACAAAACACCGCAGGTATTGTTCTAAGCTTCTATTAATCCTCTCTGTTTGTCCGTCGGACTGGGAGTGGTAGGCTGAACTATAATGTAAAAGGGTTCCTTGAAGCTTAGATAAGGTCCGCCAAAAGTCACTAAGAAAGAGTGGATCTCGATCTGAGACAATGGACTTGGGTGGTCCATGTAGCTTACCCACTGTGTCCCAAAATACCCGAGCAAATTTTACCGCCGAGTATTTGGAGGGCAAGGCTGCAAAGTATGCCCCATTTGTAAGTCTATCGACAACCACAAAAATGACAGTGTAGCCTCCTGATTGTGGTAAATGGGTCACGGAATCCATTGATAAATCGGACCAAATGGTGTCTGGGGATGATAAGGGTTGTAAGAGACCATAAGGGAGATGATTTGGAGACTTTGCTTTCTGACATACCTCACACTATTGTATGAACTTCTGAACATCTTTTTTTATGTTTTTCCAGGTAAACTTAGCACCAAGCCGTAACAAAGTACGACGAACACCAGCATGACCCCCGATTTTGGATGAGTGAAATTCATGCAGCAATAATGGGATTAGAGAAGAATCGACAGGGATGTACAAACAATTCCTGTGGAACAAGAGGTTGTTCTGTAGCTGCCAGTGAGGCCATTTGGACGGATCGACTGTAATATCTTGTAATATTTGGGTAGTGTAGGGATCCATTTGTATCTCAGACTGTATAATTGAACTGTACTGTGAGGTTGGAGTGCTGAGAGCCATGATGGAAGGGGATACAGTACTCGAATTCCCCTCCGGCAGACGTGAAAGGGCGTCAGCCACCACATTATTTTTGCCGGATTTATATTTAATGGACTAATTAAAACCCAGCAATTTCGCAAGGAATTGCTGCTGGTCTAGAGTTTGAATCACTTGAGACATCAGGTGGTGTAGACTCTGGTGGTCAGTCTTGATAATAAAAATTGAACCCAAGAGATATTGACGCCATTTGGCCACAGCCGTCGTAATGACATACATCTCCCTAAAATAAGTAGATTTCGACTGCATAAGTTTTGAAAGCTTGCGACTGAAAAATGCAATGGGGTGGTTGTCCTGTAATAAAATTGCTCCCACACCGACTCCGGGTGCATCCGTTTCTAACACCAATGGTAAAGAGAAATTGGGCAAGGCAAGGATTGGGGCAGCTGTAAGTAACTGCTTCAAGACTTGAAAAGCATTATCAGCCGTTGCTGTCCAGACAAAAGCATCTTTGGAAAGCAAGTCTGTGAGGGGTGCTGCTACCATAGCATAACCTTTAACAAAACGTCGGTAATAGCCTGATAGGCCTAGAAAAGCACGAAGATGGGTCACGGACGTAGGACGTGGCCAATCCCTTACAGCCTGAATCTTGGATGGGTCAGGAGCAACCCCATCAACAGATATAATGTGGCCCAAAAATTGAACATCCTTAACTGCAAATGAACATTTTGTAAGTTTAACAAAAAAATGATGTAGGCGTAATGTTTGGAGCACCTGTTTTAAGTGGGTGGCATGCTCTTGTAAGGAGGTGTTGTAGGTAAGTATATCATCAAAAAAGATGACAACAAAACGCCTCAGAAATGATGTGAAAATTTGATTCATGGTTGCTTGGAAGGTAGATGGTGCGTTAGCTAAGCCAAAGGGCATCACAACAAATTCGAAATGACCATTGTGAGTCCGAAACGCTGTCTTATGTACATCAGCTGGGTTCATTTTAATTTGGTGATAACCCGACCTAAGATCCAAATTGGAGAAAAACTTTTCCCCATGCAATTCGTCCAACAGTTCATCAACTGTAGGGATTGGAAATTTGTCTGGAACAGTCAAAGCATTTAAGGCATGATAATGAACACATAAATGCCAAGTACTGTCTTTTTTGCATACCAAAAGAACTGGCGAGCTATAGGGTGACTGGCTAGGCTGAATAATACCCGTTTCTAACATCTCACCCACCATTTCTCTATTTCTTGTTTCTGAAAGTGGGGGTAGCGGTAGGGGCGCACCTGGACATGTTTAGAATTGGGAAGAAGGTTGATGTTATGATTGGAAACACGGTCAGGGGGCAAAGTAGTAGGAATGGCAAAAATGTCTTGAAATTGAAGCAAAATATCCTGGATAGGTGAAGGAACAGAATGGATGATATCAGGCGAAGGTGTAGAGGGGTAAGAACTAGATAAACACATGAAGTAAGAAGAAACTGAATTTTGCACAATGAGTTTGTGGAATTGGGCATTTGAAAATGGGCTAGGGGAAATAGAACTGTCACCCTGTAAGCTCACTGTAGAGTTCTTGTAGGTAAAGGACATGGTCATGTGGGAAGAGTCTGTGATGATAGGCCCAAGAGTGGCCAACCACTAAACACCTAAAACAATATCAGCCCCCTTCAAGTCCAATACAAACAAGTCGAGGACAAAAGGAATGTATTGAAGCGATAAAGTAATTGCAGAACATGTTGCTGTACTTAACAATGCATCCCCATTACCAACATGAACTTGGAAAGGAACAATGTCCTGCAGTGTTAAACCCAGAAAAATATCCACGCGTTCAGTAATAAAATTGTGGGTACTTCCCCCCATCAACCAATACCTGCACTGCTTTGCCATTGAGGGACCCTGTGAGACGAAAAGAACGGGAGCTATGAAGACCAAACAAGGCATTAAAGCTAATTTCAGGAGCTTCTTCATGGAGTTTAGGGTCGTCAAAATTGGGTATAACCTCTGGGCCAGGGTCATCGTCAACACCTTCCAAATACAGTAATGTCGCTTTACCTTTACATTTATGACCAAACGAATATTTTTCGTCACAATTATAATAGAGATTTTTGTCACGTTTCAATTGCCATTCCTCATGGGACAAACGGCGAATAGGAAAAGTAGGGATAGGAGACGATTGTGATGGTGATGGGCTGGGTATAGGGTGAACAAGGCCAGTGGAAGGTGGGGATGCGGGGTATGTTCTAGATAAATTCCGCCAAGGACGCACAGGTTTAAAATCACTAGACTGATCTTCATAAACACGGGCAAGTGAAAAGGCCTCATGATAGTCTTGAGGGCGTTGTGTGAGTACAGGTCTCTTGATATGAAGCTTGAGACCAGAAACAAAAATACTGCGTAACATTGTAGCAGATAAACCAGGAACTTTACTAACCAACTTTTCAAACCCAGATTGATAGTCTAAAACTGAACCAGTTTGTTGTAATTTGACTAGGGCACCAGCAGTGTCCTCGAACTCAGATGGACCAAAATGGCGTTGTAGAGCCGTACAAAAAGCCGCCACTCAGTTAACAAACCATTATGCTCAGAACCGTAAAACCAGGATGCCGCAGGATCAGTCAAATGAAATGCCGCTAAATTGACACGATCTGTTAAGGGTACCTGATAGAAGGTAAAATAACGCTCAGCAGTGACGATCCAGGTAGTGGGATCACCAGATGCAAAACGGGGAAAGTCAAGTTTAACTTGGCGAGATCTGGAAAATTCAGATCCAGAATGAGGGCCCGAACCCAGAATGCCACGATTGTCATGGTTAGTAGTAGAGAGCTGTTGCTGAAGCTCAATGAGGTGAGTGAGGTCCCTATGCAAACGGTCCTGTGATTCGTGGAACTGAGTATTAGATTCCTGCAAGCCGTTGTAATGTTGTTCATGCACCAATTCAGCATGTCGAAACTGTTGCTCCAAGGTATCTAACCGTTGCTGTAACTCACGCATACGAGTGTTTTCCGCCATAGCAGGAAGGTTGAGGGGAATGAAAGCACCAATTGAAAGGGTTTTAGATATGAGAAGAAAGAGAAGAGCGAAAATGAGAGAAAAGGAGAGAAGAAGGTTTGTCCAAATTTTCTGTATATCTTCTTACGCCCACCTTGGGCTACTTAATACGGTTTGTTCTCAGTCTCATTCAATACATGGAAATTATAATACTACTAAAGCATTACAGAAATTGGGCTTAAGCCCTATTGAAGATAGTCCACTAAATAAGTTGGTTTGCCTTTTATTACGAATGAGCCTTTGCTCACTAAGCCCAGGGATTGCAACATGTAGCCTACATTGAGTGAACCAGAGTAAATTACTCTTTCAATCTCTCTTCCCTTTTCTCTTCTCTTCTTTATGTGGCATAAACAATTGAAATTAAATAGATGAAACAGTGGTATATTTTAATAGCAAACCTTTAGAAAGGAAACACACGACATATGAAAACCATGGTTTAAAGGCTTTGTATAGAGACTAGTGGTGCATATGCTTTGAGTCTTTGACAAACAGATAAAAGCACAAGTTCAGGAGAGTTTTTCTGTACATGGGATGTATCCATTTGGATACATCTTTTTTATCAAGTCTTAAAAAATTTTCATTTTTAGAAAAATATACCATACATCCGATGTATTGAAAGTTTTTCCCAAGACCACGGGACAAAGTTACAATCATCTATTTACCAAATTTTCGTAAGATTCTGTTTTCCATTAATCTTGACTTTATTTAAGGCCAGATCCCAAATTTATCATACAAGCTCAAATAGCATGTATAATGGAATCAGCTCCTTTTAGGAATGTAATGTGGAAACACACTAGAAAATCCGGTTAATCAGAAGAATTAGAATGTGTTAAAGAGAATCATTACTTTTGAAAAACAGTAACGTTTAAAAATTCAACAACTAATCATTAATCTCTTAAGCACCTTTTTATATTATATAATATCAAATAATCTTAAAATGCAATTTAAAGAAAAACAAAAAAACAAAATTACGATACTATCGTCATAGTACATTAATCTTTCTTATATATTCAGTACTTGATCACTTAATTTATGTCGGAGCAAGTACACACCTTCTCTTGATCTAGTCTCAACATGCTGCTTGAATCTTAACTCAAGCTCAAGGAATCATCTTGCAAGAAGACCAAAGCCCATATTTTTTTTTTGGGTTTTATAAGAGTTATATTATAGGAAAAGTGATTGTGTTATGTTATAAAGATTCGTTTTGCGTGCCGAAATTTTTTTTTTTCTGCTGCGGGCCCCATAAAATGTTGTGTGTGTAGGAAATTTTTTGTGATAATATTAAATGATAGATGATAAACCCTTCTTTTTTAGAGATCAACTTGGGCTTTTCAATCTTTGATCAGACTCAATCATGTTTAATTAGGCCCAACTATACTTGTTGTCATCGTATGGACTTCTCATTTGCTAGTAGCATTCTAATTCAACTTATTCTAAGAAACTTTTTTTTTTTAACTTTGGAAACACCGAAAAATCTCTCTGATTTGAGCAAGTTTTTTCTTTTATGTTTTTCAGCTCGTTACATACAAAAGGTACAAACCAAAGTACAAGATCAAATAAGCACATATACATTCAATCACAACAGATATAGGATAAACCTTAAAACAATGAGAGAAGAAAAGAGAGCTCAACTTGCAATGGTGTATAACGGTCATATGTGCACTTTACAAATAAAAGTATAGTAAAGTGCAAAATACATTAATAGCTTATGAAAAAAAAAAATCAAAGTAATAGGCCTTTGTATGTCCATGATTTTATCCATGTTCTTGTATATATTATATGGGGAAGGATATTGTGACAACCAAGTTATGTTACACCCATGTGACACCCAATCAATCTTACTGTTAGATCGATTATGTTGATCCAACGGTAATATTTATTTCCATCTTTGTATGGTCATGATTTCTCAAATTTAAAACTTTATATTTATTTTCACCTTTGTATGGTTATGATTTCACATATTTAATGCTTTCACTTTAAATATGGGGAATCATGACTATACAAAGATGGAAATAAATATAATCGCTGGATCAACATAATCAATCTAACGGTGAAATTGATTGGGTGTCACATGAGTGTAACATGACTTGGTTATCACAATATCCTTTCCCATATTATATAATATTCTAACCCCGTGATTTTTCTTCATTAACGATCATCCATTCTACTCTCCACTCTATCAATCATGGACATACAAACTTCAAAATTAATTGCATGTAAGTAATTTCATGCTGACGACGGAAAAAAAACACTTCAATCAAGAAGACTATGCGTGCACTAATCAAAACACTCAAGTTCGCTTAAGTAACGACTCGAGTTCGAGATCTTGTGTATGCAGAAAATCCTCGCTGGAAGACTCACCTCCAATACTAGGTAACCGACGTGGGTCACACTGGACATAATCGGGGCGAAGCCCCAGAAACTAGTGAAGCAATCAAAAAAAAAAAAACACTCGCATATATATTTAGTGATGGAATCATGGAGGGGTTACGATGGGCGTTCTCCCTCCTTCAAATTCATGCAAATATTTATCTTAAATCATATTTCGACATAAAAAAAAAATTAACATAAGTACACTCCTCAAGTTCATTCTTTAAGCTTTCGTCCTTATTGTTACTTACGTACACAAAAAGTTTTGAGGAATTTTTAAAATCTGACTACGTATTGATCCACTATTATGTTACCTTACCTAAATAAGTGTGAATTTTGCTTCCATCACCCGCTCTCACAAATTTGTTGACTCAGCAATCAGAGTATACCTTTTAATGGACCACTCAATGCTCCCACGGCTCCATGTCTCGATATATTAAATCGATTATAACATGATGTGGTGGAAGCCTTTGAGGGTCACTAAAAGCTTTCTCTATTCAAATTCCAATCATCCCTCTAACTTATATACTCTTAGCCTTGCACTCTCCACACCCTAATTACTAGAATGCTAATAGGGTATATATAGAGAGAAAAGGTATAGGAAAGATGCTAGAGTAGTGAAGATGGAATCACTATTTGCTGAAAAGCAAATTGTGTTGCCAGATAAAATTCTCTTACTTTTTCTGTTTGTGGTTTGATTCGCCAAATGTAAGATATGGTTGCTTTCTTGATCACGAATAATGGTTGCTTTGTTGTACCGATTGTTACCATAAATGGAAAAAATGTGGCATCTTTTTCGCTCGCGAATTATTCTCTTCAGTTGACAATGAGATTGTACATAGTTTATTTGACTCTAATCAATATTGATTTTAGTTTGACACTTGAAATATGCATTTAGGGTGTGTTTGGTATAAATTTTATTTTGGGTTTGATGGGGAAGTGTGGGTGGGCATTGGTGTATACCACATTTCGGACAAGTCATTAAAAAAAAATACCAGGCACCTTAGAACGATAGGAAACGTGGTTTGTGTTGATTTTTGACACAATAATACTGTTCCAAAATACACCGTGAGGCGTGGTATTTTGGATATGGCTAGGGAAGTGAAAAAATGGTGTAATGAAAAATGTTCCACAATAATACTTTTGCAAATTTCTCCCATAATATTTCGATCAACCAAACATTTTTTTTTAAACTTTTCTATCATTTTTCTAGTAATTGTATTTTCCTGATAATTTTTTTTTTCTTTTGTCCCAAACACCTCTTAAGGATATAAAACTTAGGGTTTTGTAAGAGTTATGTTGTAAGAAAAATAATTGTGTTATGTTATAGAGATTCGTTTTGCGTGCCGGAGGTTTTTTTTTTTTTTTTTTTTTTACTTCAAAACTTGTGAGTCCCACAAAATGTTGTGTCTGTAGAAAATTTATTGTGGTCATGTTAAATGATAGATGCAAATCCCTAAAACTTATTAGGCATTGCATATACTGAAAAGAAAGTCCATCCATGTATTAAATTATAGTATATTTTTTTATGGTAGTTTATTCCTCTAGTCTACTCTCATCTAAAAACATGACACATGTTATCTTTTATTTCTCATTTTTATTTTAAATTAAAAAAATTTGAATTTATTATCCATAACTTCTGTATAATATCAAATATTTTTCTCTCTTTTAATCTAGAGATAAATTATTCTATTTATTTCTTTTTTCTGCTTACCTTCGCCTACCATTCTCCAATATGTTAGATGAGAATCTTAATTGCGAGAATCTCAACTACCTCTATTAGTATTATTAACATATTAGCATGATACATATGTTTATTTCATGGATCTATTGCCTAAGACCGTCAGGTAATGAATTTTATTATTATTGTTATTTTTCCCTAATAGCCTAGCAATTGATTGAACTCAAGTGATAAACCAAAAGAAACTGGAACTCCATCTAAGATTTGTTTACTTCAGAAGTTGGGTTTAGTTAGACTGTTTTGGATTTTTCTTCTCCAAACTGATTTGTATAATATTATTAAATTTGGTGAGTTATTTATATTGTTGTAATTATATTCTTTCTGCTTCCTACAACAGCAATTTGGCATAAGCACGACTCTCCCCTTTGCCTCAACCCATTAGTGGCTGTATATTACTTTGCATTTAGGTATTTATATAAATTTTCTAAGGGTTTTATGTTTATTATGTTGTAGGAAAAATGATTGTGTAATATTATAGAGATTCATTTTGCGTGCCATATTTTTTTTTTGTTTTAATATGTGTGGGCCCCATAAAATGTTGTATGTGTAGGAAAGTTTGTTGTGTTATGTTAAAGGAGGAAATGAAAACTGATTTTCTAATTAGTTAATATCTGTCTTGAAACATTCAGAGATGAAATAGCAGGATGCAGTGAGAGGGCATACGACAATCTTTCAATTAAGGATGCTAGACAAATGTTGTTTTCTCCTTAGACCATTCAACCTAAAAGTGAATGGGTGATGGTTTTTTAATAATTTATATTATTCTCTAACACGTCTTGAACGAGGGCTTTTTTATAATTTATATTATTCTCTACTGCAATATATTAAAGAGGTGAGAAATGTTGTGATATATATACACTGAGGGTACCAAGTGACAGTAGCAAACATTGACCATTTAATCTTACGAGGATGCTCAAGTTTGGTTTTACTTAAATCCAACCTTGACTGTGTGAGATTGAACTGTCAAGATTAGCTACTTATATGTTTCCACGTAATACGCCTGGTGTGTGTATTGTGTCCATTTGTGTAATTGTGTGTGTGGGGTTTGGATATTCTTTTTCTTTGTAAACAGTTTACTACTAGTTTGTTTACAATATGGATTGCTCAATTTTATTATATTACCATTGTTCTATAGTTATTTTTCATTGATTGTAGGAGCATCTGAGTGGTTGATAAAAGAACGGTTGTGTCTTTTTCCAAAAGGCAAAAGAATTTGCACCATGTAAAGATATACCTCCTCTGCAACTCATCAACCAGACACTTAGTTATATGCTAGGGAGATGGAGAGAGAGGATTATCTTAAAAGAAATGAATAACTTTTGTCTCTAAAATTTCTAGGTGTCTAAATAATAGGTGTTAATACTGTCTCTTGAAATTGTTTATTTCTGATGCAATGTGATACTATAAAAATTTTCACCTCTTAATTAAGTGGCTGTATTGTTTGTTGGGATATTTTTTTTATTCCTTTAGTTGTGCTCTGCGAAAATAGAAAAACCACTTCATACTTATGTGAGACTTTTCTATGTTGAGGACTAGATTATTGATGATTCTGTAGTCTATATTTCAAAACCATTAAAAGGGTCATATTCAAGTTATGGGATTTTGTATTTTTAGGAACCTTGTATTTCTTTGATCTCTTGAGAAAAGTTAATGTATGTGTGAAAGATTTACCTTTTTTTTACTTTCTATTACATATTTTTCTACATTGCATTTAAACCATATCACTGATCCCATTATTCTTGCATATAAACTGCTGTCACATGTTACACATAATTGCAAGATTCACTTTCAGAAAACATGTTATTAATCACTCCCAAGCCACCACAAAAAAAAAAAGAAAAAAAAAAGTGTTGGAACATGACATTGAAACTTAGGAAGCTTGAAAGAATCTGCTATTAACCCCGGTCCTGTACCGATGCAACTCAGATGCACTGATAACAATAATCTCAGTGTTGGCTGCTACGAAAAGAACATCCCCTTCAGTGACTTGATGTTCTTTTAGAG
>JAVKPL010014330.1:0-83659 GCA_032173675.1 Gastrolobium villosum | reverse complement strand
CTGTTCTGGTTCAGTTAGTATTGCTTTTGCTCCAAACTGCTGACTTAGGCAAGTACTTGGGGATTCCTATCCTCCATAAGAGGGTTAATAAAAATACCTTTAGGTATATGATTGACAAGACGAATAGCAAGCTTAGTGCTTGGAAGGCTAAATCCTTGTCCATGGCAGGTAGGATTGTGCTCACCAAATCTGTCCTGGCTGCCCTTCCATCTTACTCTATGCAGACTGCTCTTCTGCCCCTTGGAACGTGTGATGAAGTTGAGAAGAAAATGAGGGGTTTTGTTTGGGGATCCAATCAAGATGCTAGGAAAGTCCATGCATTGCCTTAGAATACTGTGTGTAAGGCCAAAGAGAAGGGTGGTCTTGGGATTAGGAGTTTGAGACTTACCAACAAAGCTTGCCTCATGAAAATTGGGCATAGAACTCTTACTCATAGGAATGATCTTTGGGTGCAGGTTTTGAGAAGTAAATATAAAGTGGAGGATGGGTTGATGCCTTCGATCAAGAAAAGAAGTGGCTGTTCTAATTTATGGCTTGGCTTATCGAGGGTGTGGCCCAAAATTTATGAAGGGTCAAGGATCTTTATTAGGAATGGTGTTAATAGTGCATTTTGGGAGGATAAATGGCTGCCCATTGGCCCTCTAAAGGAGCATACAGTCCAGGACTTACCCCCTGGCACCCATACTGTTATGATAGCTCAGATGGTGGATCAACAGGGAGAGTGGAAATGGCAGGAGTTTAGGGATTTTCTAACACAAGAAGCTTTGAACTGTATTGCAGGTACCTGTCCCCCTCGGCTGGATGATGGAGATGATCAGGTGATTTGGGAGCAATCCCATGATGGTAACTTTTCCTTCAAGACAGCTTTGAATAGCCTCTGTATTGAAGATCCTCCTCAGGTTCAGCCTCACTGGAACTCAGTTTGGCAATGGGAGGGTCCTCCTCGAGTCAAGACTTTCCTATGGCTTTTGCTTGGTGAAAATCTTCTAACCAACCTAAGGAGGTTTCAAAGGCATTTTTCTGCCTCAAATACTTGTCCTAGATGTAACTCCTATCCTGAAAGCTGCAATCATGTCATGAGGGAGTGCTCCTGGTCTCAACGAATATGGAGACAATTTATTAGCAGGGAGAATTGGACAGCTTTTTGTAGCCAGAACCTGCAGAACTGGTTAGTGTCCAATTTATCTCCAAAAATTAGCTTACTGGGAGGCTTGGATGGCAGTATTTTATTCGGACTTTCTTGCAAAATTTCTTCGAGGCAAGGAAACTGTACAGAGATACTGGGCTGCAAGTTGGGCAGAAAGTGGAAACCCTTGTTCAATGGGTACCTCCTCCGATGGGGTGGATAAAAATAAACACGGATGGTTCTGCTTTGGAAGGTAATAGAAAGAGTGGGTGTGGAGGAGTCCTAAGGGATGAATCTGGGCATTGGCTTATGGGATTTGCTAGAAACCTGGGAGTAGGTAGCTCTGTCAAAGCAGAATTATGGGGCTTTTTACTGGGATTACAGACTGCTTGGAATTTTGGGTATAGGAAGGTGATCAGCGAAGGGGATTCCCAAGTAGCTTTGGATATGATCCGGATTGGGTGTGATTCAAATCATCCGTATGCAGGCCTGGTGAAGAAGATCAACAAGTTGAAGGATCGTGATTGGCAGGTGTCCTTTGTTCATACTTATAGAGAGGGCAATGGAGTGGCTGACTGGCTGGCGGGGTACTCTCAATCTTTGAATTGGGAAACTGTTTTGATGGATACTCCTCCCCAAAGTTGTCTTGGGTTGCTGGAGAATGACTCTAGGGGAGTGGCTTGGCCACGTGTAATTAGGCTTTAGTTTGTTTTTAATTCCTCTGTTTCCAAAAAAAAAAGAATCAGCCAATGGAGCCTAATACAAGATTAAACAGGGAATCAAAATCTAAGGGCCACATAGCATGACATCTTCAAAACACAAGCTGCAGAAAGCCAAAAATCAGTTAGAAACAGACATGTCATACATCATCACATAAAAGTAAGATCCGCAGACAATAATAAAAGGACTAAGAGCCGCACAAGTTCCACCAATGCTAGAAGAGCAATACCAAGGGCTATTCTGTTTTTTTTTTTTTTTTGAGGGGGTGTTAAAGGATGATATTCGTTTGGAGATTCTCGCCATGGATGTTAACGACAAATATAAGACCATTTTTGCAGCTAAGTTGGTAGAACGAAAGTTAGACGGTACTGGAACACAGAAGCAAGCAAATAGTGGGGGCGAGTAGAGTGGGTATCGAAGAAATGCTGTGAACACAAGCCATACGCAACGGGGAAGAGATTTTGAATCAGGAATCAAATTTGATCCCAATGAATTAGCATCACAACAGTTTGGATGTGTTGATAAACCTACAAAGTCTAAGGATAAGTCCACAAGAGAGACACACCATTGAGTACGCAATTTATCCTACCAAGAATTGATGGATCGTATAACAAAAAGAATGTTTCATGTAGGGACAAACCTATTGTCCTACACACCAATATCCTGACAAGTAATTAAGATTCTTAATTTGGGAGAAGAATAGCAAATAGGTTCCCTGGACGTGGGAAGAAGCTGCATGGGAAAGCATCACATAACATCAAGAACCAATTTCCAGATTTTTGCCTTGACGACAACCAAACCAAGCTCCCAAAACCAAAAATCATACTCAATAAATCAACTAATACCCACCTAAACAACACCAAACAGCCCAACTCCCCAGCAACAGATAACACTGGGATTAAAGCTAAACAAACGTTGTTTTCACATTCAAGCTTCATGAACCAAAACATCATTACCTTACCTCCCAAACAACCAAGAATGTGTGGCCAAACAAACCACAAGGAACTAAACCGAAGGCACATTTTATGTAAATCGCGGCTATAGGCCACAACTTATGCATCTTTTTTTTTTTTTTTAAATGTATCAAGTATAATTTGCCGGTAATCAAATAAAAACTAGATGTTGTCACCATGTGCAGTCTCTCACCACCGTCTTCCTTCTAAGCTCCTGCGCGTCCACTTCCTCGCTTCCCATCGCCTTCCGCGATGCCGAGAAGAGGCAGTTCCCGCCGGTGGAGACCTCGCCTCCGTGGGAGAGGCTGAAGACAACGGATCTGAGACCGAAGGAGGACGGCGAAGAGGAGGATGAGTCTTCCTATTCCAGCGGTGGTTTCCAGGCACGGCCTTGGCATGAAGGGGAATTTTTGACATTTTCGAAACGAAAAAAATAAGAACTCTAAGATGTAATATAAAGTTTTACAGAAAAAACATTGCTTTCAAAGTTTAAATAATATAATATAATTTAATATATAAAAACAGAGTAGTTAAAATTTGAAGAAAATTCTGAAAAAGACTTATTTAAAATTTTAAATCTTATTTAAAAAATCCACTTTAAAAATAAATTTTAATATTAAAAACAAAATTACAATTTAATAATATATAATTAAATAAAAATATCCACTTTCAAATTCAAAACAAGAATTCAAATTAATTTAATTAATTTAACATTTTTTTACAACATCTTATAACCATATCTTAATACCGTTGATTTCCGCCAATCAACTAATATGATTTTGGCAAATTAAACTCATTAATTAATTATTAATTCACAATAAATGATAACCGTTGATTGTCTGTGTTAAGATATGGTTGTAAGATGTTGTAAAAAAAAAGTTGTAAGTATAAACATAGGCCATTATGAGATAAACAATATTTAATTTCTTTTTTTTTTTTTTACAAAACTTTTCGACGGAATTACTTTTCCGTCGAAAATATTCGACGGAATTACTTTTCCATCGAAAATCACACAAAATTTAATTTAATTTATTTTTATTTTTTACAAAACTTTTCGACGGAATTCCTTTTCCATCGAAAATCTTCGATGGAATCGAAATTCCGTCGAAAACCACACAAAAATTAATTTCTTTTTCTTTTTATTTTTTACAAAACTTTTCGACGGAACTCCTTTTCCGTCGAAAACCTTCGACGCAAAAGAAATTCCGTCGAAAAACACACAAAAATTAATTTCTTTTTATTTTTTACAAAAAATTTCGACGGAATTCCTTTTCCGTCGAAATACCCACAAAATTTAATTTCTATTTTTTTTTATTTTTTACAAAACTTTTCGACGGAATTCCTTTTCCGTCGAAAATCTTCGACGGAATCGAAATTCCGTCGAAAACCACACAAAATTTAATTTCTTTTTCTTTTTATTTTTTACAAAACTTTTCGTCGGAATCGAAATTCCGTCGAAATCCCCACAAAATTTAATTTCTTTTTCTTTTTATTTTTACAAAACTTTTCGACGGAATTCCTTTTCGCCGAAAATCTTCGACGGAATCGAAATTCCGTCGAAAACTACACAAAATTTAATTTCTTTTTTTTATAAAACTTTTTGACGGAATTCCCTTTCAGTCGAAAATCCCACAAAATTTAATTTCTTTTTCTTTTTATTTTTTACAAAACTTTTCGACGGAAATCCTTTTCCGTCGAAAATCTTCGACGGAATCGAAATTCCGTCGAAAACCACACAAAATTTAATTTCTTTTTCTTTTTATTTTTTGCAAAACTTTTCGACGGAATTCCTTTTCCGTCGAAAAGCTTCGACGGAATCGAAATTCCGTCGAAATCCCCACAAAATTTAATTTCTTTTTCTTTTATTTTTTACAAAACTTTTCGACGGAATTCATTTTCCGTCGAAAATTTTCGACGGAATCGAAATTCCGTCGATAATCACACAAAATTTAATTTCTTTTTTTTTTTTTTTACAAAACTTTTCGACGGAATTCCTTTTCCGTCGAAAACCCCACAAAATTTAATTTTTTTTTTTTTCAAATCTATGTGCACTTATTTCCCTCAATTAAACTCAAATCCCCTATTTTCTTCCAAAATAGGTGTAAGTAACAGTGGGATTCTTAGAATAGTAAATTGGAACCATTTGAGAAGTATGGGAACCAGTTGAATCCGTCATTAATTTCTAAGATCTTACGTTTGGCCCATGATTTCCTACCTTTGACAATTTTCAAACTCTAAATCATCATCATCTCTGCACTTAACACTAGAACTAATAATGACATAGGCCAGTTGTCTGGACTCTGGACACTCTTTTGGAATTGTATTTCTCTGAATTTTCTTCTTAACTACAAACTTCTAAATCCATTCCCAAAATGATATTATCCTACCGCAATCATCTGCTGAAAACCGCTATTACATTTTACTATTTTCCACTATTTGGATATATGTTTGAAGACTTGCATATAGTGACATCCCTTATTAGCTAGAACATTCTCTGAACCTGATTACTAGATAGTTCCATTTATCTATTTTACTAGTCAAACGTTGAAATTGTTCTCCCCGTAGCACCATGTTTCAGGCCTAACTATACAAGCAATTGTTTGACAACCTTGGTTTAACTGTTATTAAATCCGACTTGGTATTAGTCTCATAATTAATTTAAAAAGTTGAAATTTACGGGAATACTTAATAGGCCGACTCACCTCAAAAAAATAATTAGAGTTAAAAATTGACACTTCCGTAGAAATTTCTTTTTGTACAGCTCTTTTTCGAAGAACTAATTCAATCTAAAAATTTAAATTATTAGATAAAAATTATACTCGTGATCACTTGGCTATATAGACTTCAATATAATATAGAAAATTAATTCTAAGTCAAAAATTTAAGAAATTATGAGAACCACATTAGTAGTTTTATATGGTGAAGGATTCCGTTTACAATTTTTTTTTTTATATGTTTTTGTAAATTACACTATGTACTTCCCGGAGAATATAGTATAACCTAGTGTTCTCCAGAGAGAACATAGTATAATTTGTAAGAGTTTGTAAACAAAAAGTTTATAAATATAACCCTCCCTTTTATATTATATATGACCATGATATATTTCTTTTATGAGGGAGGATATTCTTACTACCAAAATTTTTTACTACTAACTTACTACCTATCTAATCACCATTGAATCAAAGAGAGAATGTTAAAAAGTTTTTGAAAAAAGATAAAATATTGATACAATAGTAATTAGATAGGTAATAAGTTGATAGTAGAAAATTTTAGTAATAAAAATATCCTTCGTCTTCTTTTATAACTAGACATTTTCATTCGTTGAAGGTTACTTGCCCAAAAGGCTATATGACCTTGACACATCCAAGTACGGTAATAAGGAGGAATTGAAACTAATTGCGGCATTCCGCGAGAGAGGAGTGAAATCAATATCTGACATAGTCATAAACCACAGAACAGCAGAAAGGCTAGACAACAGAGGACTTAGCATCTTCGAAGGTGGTACTCCTGACACTCGTCTTGATTGGGATGTATCCTACATTTGCAGCACAGATGTTCGATTCAATGGCACAGGGAACCCCGACACTGGAGATGACTGGTGGGGTGCCCCTGACATCGACCACACCAATCCCAAGGTACAAAAAGAGCTATCAGATTGGATGAATTGGTTGAAAACAGAGGTTGGATTCTCTGCATGGAGATTCGATATGGTTGTTGGGTACTCTCCAAGGTTCACCAAAATCTACATGGAACAAACCTCACCTGATTTAGAATGTCTCAATGGGTCAAGATGGAAGACCCTTGGCTAACCAAGATGCACACCGTGCCACCTTGGTTAATTGGGTTGATGCCGCTGGTGGTGCTGTCACTGCTTTGACTTCACAACCAAAATGGTTCTTGGTGCTGCTGTTCAAGGTGAACTTTGGAGGATGAAAGACGCTAATGGGAAACCACCTGGAATGATTGGAACCAAGCCTTCAAATGCTGTTACCTTTGTGGATAACCATGACACTTGGTCTCAGAGAACATGGCCTTTCCCTAATGATAAAGTCATGTTGGGTTATGTTTACATTCTCACACATCCTGGTCACCCAACAATTGTATGTAACATTTCATTAAACAGTTAATTCTTTATGAAAACAACGTTGGGACGCACCACCCCAAAAGCTAGCTCAGACTTTATAAAGGTCACATTAGTTGCACATACAACCAATGTGAGACTATATATCTCAACACGTCCCCTCACACGAGAGCCCATTGGGCTTGAAGAGTGGATAATACAACAGGCCCAACCTACCTGTGCTAAGAGAGTCCACAAGATAAAGTGGGGGACGGCGAGACTTTGATACCATGAAAAGAACCTTGAGATGCATCACCCCAAAAGCTAGCTCAAAGGGTGGGAGTGCCCAAGGCCTTATAAATTCCACATAAGTTGCACACACAACCAATGTGTGACTATATATATCAACACCTTACTTTTAGATTGTAGTTAACTATATATATGTGTGTGTTGTTTGTGCATGCAGTTCTATGATCACTACATCGAATGGGGGCTAAAGGAGCCGATAAAGAAGTTGATAGAAATAAGGAAGAGGAATGGAATTAACCCTACAAGCACTGTGAATATTCTAGCAGCTGAGGCTGATCTCTACATGGCTGAGATTGATAACAAGATCATTGTCAAGATTGGACCCAAACTTGATCTCGGAAACCTACTTCCACCAAATGTTCAGGTCGCTACAAGTGGACAAGACTACGCTGTGTGGGAAAGAAAGTGAAGCATCACACTATTAGATATACATGCATTCTTACTATTTACTATAGTAAAATAAACAAGAATAATATGGCATGCCCATTGTAGACCATCACAAAATATATTATCGTGGTCTATGTATAAATAAAGGGTTTTATTAATGTTATGTTACATAACATAAGTTTAGCTTCCAACACTCACAATAAAGAGGAGAGAGAAAATGGAATGATGAAAGAAAAAGAAAAGTATGTGGACCCCACCTCTTTAATGTATGTATAGGAGAGTAGAGTTATGTTATGTAACATAATAAACATAAAACTCATAAATAAATACGAATGGTACTACGAAAGGCTGAAAGCCAAAATCATTTGTATCCTTCGTACAAGAATGTTAATTTGAAAATGAGGAAAGTAAAACTTATGACCTATTTTCGTTTATAATGTCATGTAATCGTATTTTAATCGTTGATTTTTGTCGATCAATGGTTATTATTTACCGTAATTAATAATTAATTAATAAATTTGATTTGCGAAAATAATAACTATTAATTGATGGAAATTAAAGATTTAAAATATAATTATAAAAAATTATAAATGAAAATAGATCATAAGTATAACTTTCCTCTATACAAATTATATACTGAACGAATATGGTAATGATAATAACTGAGAAGATGCATATGGTCCACTTCAGAGTATATATGTTTTATCCGAAAGAATAAATAAATGATTATATGATATATAGAACTAAATAATCTTAATTGTTCATGGTATAGTATTAGGACCATTGACCATTTTGCCTCTATTTTATTACCTTATATCTTTTCTCAAATTATACATCAATTTATTTCTTTTTAATTAAAGTTTAACCAATACTTACTCGAACAAATGATCTACCGAGGATTAAAGTTTAGTTAAACTTTTATCGAATATAAGCATATTAGTATAATTTGATATATAAAAGAGATAAATTGTAATATAATTTAAGAAAAGGGAAAAGATAGAAAAAAAAAATAAGAGAAAACTTCAAAAAAAAAATCACTTACCTCACTTCTCAAGATTTTAAGCATTTATATCTCTAAGTTAAAATTTCTTTATCACTTAAATAAATTTTAAGTTAATAGTATAAATGATATAAAATTTTGAGAAATGAATAAGAATTACGAGAAAATTTAGGGAGTGTTTTTTTTTTTTTTTAATTTTTTCCCATAAATAACATAGGATGACCTATACATTGAAAAGAGCGTTTCTCTTACGGTCCCGGAGCATGTTGCTCCTTCCCGAAATTAGAAAACAAAAGGGATTAAAAGGAAAATATAAGAAAAAGAAAGGGTTTAAAAGTATTTTTATTACCAAAAAAGGTAAAGGAACACAGAAAATTTAATAGTCCCGGGATATTTCAAAATTTTCCCGTTAACGAAAGGCCTTTTACAACTCTCACTTCTCTCTTTTCTTGTGTCAGCTCAACGGATGTGATTTATAAAGGGTTTTATACGAGTTATGTCGTAGGAAAAGTAATTGTGTAATGTTAAAAAGATTCATTTTGCGTGCATTAATTTTTTATTTATTTTTTTAGTTTTAAAAAGTGTGGATCCCACAAAATGTTATGGGTAAGAAAGTTGTTAATATCATGTGATATGATAAATGTAAACCCCATTTATAAATGATGAAGCCTAGGTAACAGCTCTAACTTAACTCTCCAATCGACTATAAAGGCAAAAGTCTTGGTGTGCTCTAGAATGGGGTCTAGTTAGGAAGTAGGAGATCACGTGCAACTAACGTGAGGGCTTGTGACATTAATCTTAAGTCTTAAGACTCTTAACAACAAAGCTAACGCTTTTACAGTTTTACCACCCAGAACTTCAGGTTCAATTATCATGGAAAGAAGAGTTTATTACTTGGCTCTTCCTTATTTTAAAAGTACAACTTATAAAAGTTAAAATTATTCATATTTTTATAAAAATATTTAATTTTTGAAAAAAAATTTAACTTTTGACTTCTACTTTTTATAAAAGCTAAAATTTTTAACTTCTAACAAAAATAGATTTTTAGTTTTTTTTATGACTTCTATTTTTTTTAAAACAGACATGCAAACGAACTTATGAGAAATACTTTTTTTTTTAGAAAAAATAACTTTTGGAGAGAAAAAACTCATCCAAACGAGCTTACAGTACCAAATACTGAAATATCGAGGCAATACTAATATCATTATTTAAAAAAATCTAAAATATGGATATAATTATGGTTTTCTAAGTATATTATTAAATAAATATTAATATATTGTCTACAAATGAAATTTGAGGTCACATGTTATATTATTCCTTATACGACACTGAAACATATAATTGATTATATTCTTTTGTTTGTTACATATAATTTTATCTTTCTTCTTCTTCTTTTGTTGATTATAAAAAGAAAATTTATAAACTTCATGGCAAATAGAAAGCTACTATGTATAATGTTTGTTAATGAGTCACTTTATTTTTGCATTACATATCCAAAAAAAAAAAAAAAAAAAATCTTAAGCCACTTCCCTTGTAAAAAAAATTTCTTTTAAATTAATTCTTTTTCCTAGTCAGTAGTAAAATGTAGGAACGGTGACCCATTTAATGCATTTCTAAAAAATATATTGAAATAATGAAATTTTGAAATATAGTATTATAGTAATGTAACAAGTCTCTTATTGTAAATATTAGGATTTTTTTTTTTATTCAATCAACAACACTAATAATTTCATAAATATTCATAAACTCAATATATATCCAAATAGCGTAATATATAACAAAATCATTCAAAAAGTCTGTTTAATCAATAAAACGGGGTGAAATAGAATGAGAAGAAATAAAGGGCTAGTACAAGTAGTATAAAAAATATAAAATAAAAATAAAAATAATATACTAAGTCAGCCTGAGAGGCTCTAAGGCCGAGCTTTTGAATTAGAGTCTAAGACCTTTCTATTAAAGGACTATACAAGTTTTCAAAGCCTCGTGCCTTCACGAGCCGAGCCAAACGTCCCTGATTCATTTAGCAGACATGCTCCTCAGCCTCATCATCATCCACAGCTTAGGATCCTGGCCCGGGTATCCTTGCCTCTTGTATGATCCGCATGATTTCTTCCACACTTTGTCTTGGTTGGTCTTTCCATGTTTCCTTGTAATCTTTTTGTATATCAGCCTCAAATTTATGTCTAGGTAGTTTCTTCCAAAGCCAAGGATGCTGTTTTATCTCGTTGACGGTGATTCTCATGGCAGGATTGGCAACAAAAATACGAGAAAGGAGATGCCTACACTCTGTAGAAACACGTATGTTGTCCGATATGGAGTACTGAACACTCATTATTCTCTCAATACTCTTTCTTATTGGTGAGATATGTAGTCCCACATTGGTTGGATGAACAATTAATGTGGCCTTATAAAGGTCTTGGGCTCTCCCACCATTTGAGCTAGCTTTTGGGGTGGTGTATCCAAGGTTCTTTACATGGTATCAGAGCCTCGGTGTACCGGGTTCGATCCTCACCGCCCTCCACTTTCTTTCTAGTGGAATTTCTTTCTTCGCACAGGTAGGTAGGTCTGTGCATTGTCCACCCTTTAAGCCCAGTGGGCTCTCGTGTGAGGGGGCGTGTTGAGATATATAAAACCATTAATATAGCCTCACCCAACAGCTTAAGCTTTTGGGTTGAATTGGTTCTTTACATGGTATCAGAGCCTCGCCGTCCCCCACTTTCTCTTGTGGACTATCTTAGCATAGGTAGGTTGGGCCTGTTGCATTATCCACTCTTCAAACCCAATGGGCTCTCGTGTGAGGGGGCGTGTTGAGATATGTAGTCCCACATTGGTTGGATGAACAATTAATGTGGCCTTATAAAGGCTTGGGCTCTCCCACTCTTTGAACTATCTTTTGGGATGGTGTATCCCAAGATTCTTTACACTTATATTGTTAGCCTCTCCTGGGTCTGCAGATGGGTATGCTCCAAATAACATGATATAAAGAGACACACCACAAGACCAAACATCTGCAAGCTTTCCATCATACTCCTTTCGCAAAAAAACCTCTGGAGCAATGTATGCAGGAGTTCCAATTGTTGATTTAGGTCGAGAGTGCAAAAAAGCGGACTTGGAGAAACCAAAGTCACAAATTTTAAGTTGAGGAGCTGGATTTCCGTCCAAGATCCTCGTTGTCCCCCACTTTCTCTTGTGGACTCTCTTAGCACAGGTAGGTTGGGCCTGTTGCATCATTCACTTTTCAAGCCCAATGGGCTCTTGTGTGAGGGGGGCGTGTTGAGATATATAGTCCCACATTGGTTGTATGTGCAACTAATTTGGCCTTTATAAGATCTTCGACATTCACACCCTTTGAGCTAGCTTTTGAGTGGTGTATCCCAAGGTTCTTTACTAGAATGTTTTCCAATTTCAAATCTCTATGACAAATTTGCATGGAATGACAGTAGCTAACTCCACATATTAGTTGCCGAAAGAAAAATCTTGCCTCATCTTCACTTATTCCACCAGTAGCATTAATCCTATCAAAGAGTTCACCACCACCAGCATACTCCACGACAATAGCTAAATGAGTAGGGGTCAGAAATACCACTCTGAACCCGATAATATTTGGATGCCTTAAACATCGGTGGTTAATTATCTCCCTTTGAACCTTCTTATCAATCTTAATTCCCCTTTCTAAGTATTTGACAGCAACAAGCTCCCCTGTCTTCTTGTCTTTGACCAACCTGATTACACCAAAACTACCCGAACCAATATACTTCAATGGCTCATACCGTTCCTCTATATCGACTCTCAAGAAAGCAACAACGCCAACTTCCACACCACTCCAACGCTAAAGTCACAGACCAAAAGTGTTCAACTCTTTTAGTATTACTAGAAGGAAAAGACACACGATAACGGTTAGCAAACTCACAAACATCACAATGAAAAGACTCAACAAATTTAGACAAAAACAATGACGGAAATAAAGACTTGAGCAAACTAAACGAGGATGTCCCAAGCGCTTATGATGAAGCCAAATCAGAGAATCAGCAGTTGACTAGTCATGTGACAGCAAGATGTGATCGGTTACTTTATTTGCGGGGGATTGTGACACCAGATAGTACAGCCCACCTTGCTCTTTAGCACTACCAATCGTCTTCCCCGTGACAAGATCCAGTCATAGTCAAAGCACTAGTATCAGATGGCTTACTTAGAGAATCAAGAATTGCTTGGATCCGTTCCAACTCATCTGGACGAAATGTAGGTTGAGTTTTATTAGGTGCAGGAGTTATTTCAGAAGAAGTAAAATGCGCTTGACGACGCATCTTTGCCATCTTTACTAAGACATTGCTTTCCATGAAGACGAAAGCATAGATCCTTAATATGACCTGTACAATAAGAACACCATCGATCATCTCTCTTAGATCTAGAAGATGCACCATCAGAAAACTTTATAAAAGAACTCCTTCGTGAAGAGACCATACTGCACAAAAATAGTTAAAAACAAGCTCCAAGAAGCCAAAAAATTCGGAAAAAATACCAAACGACGTCTGATCAAAGAGAAGAGGACAGATCCAGAAAGAGGAAGAGGAGAATAACAGAAAACATTTTATGACAAGTAGAGGTCTCTGAACGTCCCAAACAACAACCAAAAAATTAGATCTGTTAGATTAGCGGAAATCAACGGTTAAGATTTGATAGTAAGAGGTAGTAAGAAAAATAGATAGTAAGTATAACTTTTTCCTTCAAAATAATATATAATATATTAAATTATCACTTACTTTTTTAAGGTTTTTTTTTCTATCTAAGTCCATTGTAAACTTGCTTAAATATTGGGTTAATAATAATATTTTCATTTTACCCTTATAAACAATAAAAAAAACACAGGGAAGAGAAAAAATTAAACCGCAAGGGGGTGTTTTGAACTTTTTCTTTGCAACAATTTTTAAAAAAACTCATATTATAAATAATAAGTTATATCATTGCAAATAAAGGGTGTTATTTTATAAAAAATAAAATAAAGGGTATTCTAGGGTATTGTGACAACCAAATAAAGTTATTACCAATGTTACGACCACATCTTAACCGTTGATTTCTGCCAATTAACGGTTATCATTTTTCAAATCAAACTCATTAATTAATTATTAATTCGCAATAAATGATAACCGTTGATTGACGGAAATCAATGGTTAAGATATGGTCGTAACATTGATAGTAACATTATTTGATTGTCACAATATCCTATCCCTCTGTTTAATATAATTCACATGTACGTGTCTTTTATGTTTATCGTTTATAAGTATATTGTATATTTGTTGATTATTGTATTTGAATAGATTAGTTTTGTACATGTTTACAATTACTTAAGGAAAAATAAATATTGTCTAAATAATTTTATTTTTTTATTTTTATATTAATTCTATCTATTTATTTTTTGAATAGATTAAAAAATAAAATTAAAAATAAAATAATAGAATAGAGCACCCATTAACAAATCTACCAACATTTTAAAAAGAAATTAAGAACTTTGCATTATCTAATCCTAATTTAATTTCATCGCAAAAGTGTCAAAAAATAAAATAAAAAATACAATGATATTCATGTCAATTCTTATTTTTTTCATAACGAGGCATTAACACTTTCTTCTTGTGCAACAAATTCTAGTGGATGTTAAATAGAACCAATATTATAAAAATCGGACTAATCCGGAAACTGATGAACCGATCATATAATCGGTTCGGTTTTCATATTGAATCAGTTATGTAATGGAATCAATGCGATCCGACCAATTTTTGTAAAAATCAGTGAGCAGGTCGATTAAGCATGTGACCCGGCCCGGTTTATAAAAAATCAAAATTAGTTTTTTTTTTCATCAATTGATACCTTCCTTTTTTTGACTCACACACAAATGGTTTCTTTTTTTTTTGAAATATTTGAATTATCGGTTGCTTATTGACTTACATAAGTTATGTATCTACAATACTAATATTATCTTGATTATGTAATATGCAGGGAATTTTGAGCTGATTTATAGTTAGAGATGTCGTCTACTAAACCTGAAGCACCAATATCACAAGTATTATATTCTTTATTGATTTTTGTTGGATAATGATGTATAATTTATTGTTTTTCATATTAAAATATTTTAAATTGATATCATTTTTTATAAGTATTTGAGTATATTTACAGCTTTTTAATATAAATTATAAATTTACATATACTTATTGGGTGATGCGGTTGAACTAGTGATTCACTGGTTAAATCAGTGCTTGAGTGACCAGGCTATGAAGCACCGACACTTCAAAAATCCTGACGTGTCGTGTCCGACACTTCCCGACACTCTCCGACACTCCGACACTTCCCGACACTTCATCACGCGTGATAGAAATTTAAAAAAAAGTTCAAAGGTTGCGTTACGTTTAGTTTTAGTTCGAACTATTAGATTCGTTGGATTACAATTAACATTTTATTGAGTTTAATATAAATATTTGGGATATCTTATGTTTCTTTGCAAAATTGATGAATATAATAAGTTTAATTTCATTTTTTTGTTAAATTATAGAATATTAAATATAATATATACGACATAAATTAAAAATATTATTTAAGATCAAAACGTGTCCTAACGTGTCGAAATCTAAATTTTTTTAGAATTAACGTGTCGGAGTGTCGTGTCGTGTCGTATCACGTGTCCCGTGTCAGTGCTACATAGTGACCAGGTGTAATAACATTGAATAGAACTCTCTTTATTTGTAATGGTCATCTAGCCCCATTACCTTGTTGAGTTTATATTACACATCAAGATTTTTTTTAATTGTTGTAAGAAAAAAATTCAAAAACCCTCATATGATTTAACATTTTATTACTTACCCCCTTATGCTTTCATCTTTTTATCGCTTACCTCTCATGTGTTTTTTTTATTGTTCAAAGGGATAAAATAAATAAATTAATCCAATATTTATGGTGTTAGATGTGGACTTGAATGGAAAAAGACAGATAATTGATAAAAAAGAAAATATAGGAAGATAAATAATTATGGAGCAAACCACATAGAAAATTTTGAACTTTTCTCTTCAAAATATAATTAGGTGTTAGAATAAATTTTCATACTAAAAGAAATTATGTGACATATAATAAGTACATACAAATTTTAAAAAAAAAAGTCAGTACTCTCTTCAAAATACCACGTTATGCCTTATATATTATAGAAAAATATTTTTGTTTTTACTACAATATTTTTTCTGCTAGACTCACATTAAAATAAGTGAGTCCCATTATAAAGAGAAGAGAAAAGATTAATGGATCTATTCACTCTTGTGTGAGTGTGGTAGAATTTTTTTCTCCAACAAAAATAAAAACATTAAGCTCATATATTATATTGAAACAATTAAACATATTTAGCAATTTTAAGATAAAAATATCCCTATCTCCCCGAGCACTATTCTTTGTTGTTGTTTAACCATTGAGGAGTTGAATAGTATTTTTACCCGTTTGGTACGCCCAAAGTTATTTTTTGACGAGGGATATTTAGGGTGTGCATGACAACTTTCCCGGAATGAGTTTTTTATTTTATTTTTGTTCCCGGGAACAAAAATGGATGAAAATCGCGTTTGATAAAACCAGTTTATTTTGTTGTTCCTGTGATAAACCGATTTTGTTTTATGCCGAGGAACAAAAAAAAGAATCAAAAATTTTCCACTTTTCTAATTCTGAGCATAAAAAGAGAATCAGTTTTCTCTCACGCCTCTCACACTCACGACTCCGTACCCGTTCTCACACACCAAACCATCACTGCTTTCAACCATATCAGTCGACCATTTGAATATTCAGAGTGAGGTCGCTTTAGCTGGTATTGCCATCGTATTATCGTCATTATCGTGCGATTCCATACGTTATTCTACTTTCATTTTCTCATGTGAATGTTGATTCTGATTCTTTTTTTTCCCATTTATTTGATTGTCTACCTGTCCTTGGTGATTATATTTGTTGAATTACTTACCTGGATTCGGGTATTCTGACCAATTTTTAGGGTTTATCTCATTTTTTTGTTATTTAATGTTCTGGAAAATCCTCAAGTGTTAGCGTTGAAAGAGGTGGACCTGTTTGATCTTTTTTTGTTCCCATTTATTTGATCCTTTTTTTTATTGGATGCGGGCATAGCAATACTGCGTCTTTTATGGGAAAAACGTCGGGTATAGTTGACCTTGGAGGTGGATCGGTTTCCCTTACATCTCTTATCCCAATGTTTTTAGATTCTAACAACTCCTCAATCAAACTCAATTTTGGAGAGACAAAAAAACCATAATTTTGGAGAGACAAAAAAACCATAAAAAGCATAGGGTGCTAAATTGTAATTAACCTTCAAGTTGATGATTTCATCCGAGAAGAGGGGTGGTTGCTGTGGAGACTGCAATCGTGCAGTGCAGCACATAACAATATCTAACGGTTAAAACTACAAGGGAATTAGATAGGAATAGGTTTGTTTTCAATGTGTTTTATTTTGGATTGATAGTACTCATCAATGTGTTTTATTTTCTCCTCTCCCATGGCTAATTACGTAATAAGAGTTGGTTTGAAAAAATGGTTCTCTGATTAGATGATTTCTAGGAATAAAAAAATGGTTTGAAAAAATGGTTCTCTCATCAATGTGTTATCAAACATAATTCTGATTCTCGGAATAAAAATAAAATATGTTAACAAACGTAATTCTGATTCTCAGAATTGTTCCAAGGCACAGAAATAGAAAAGAATCATTTCTTTTCAGAAACAGTGCCAGGAATCAGAATGGTTGTCATGCGCAGCCTTAGTTCCGCGGATTGGCTCTTGCAAAACAGCTTATATATTTTTTAAAGTTTTTTTAAATAAGTTATGCGGACTCCTTTTGGGGAACTCATTAATATTATTTTAAGGGTTAAATATTTGGGTTTTATAAGTTATCTCATGTCATAGAAATAAATTTGTTGGCTCCATCATCTGAAAAAAAAAAAAATAGCACAGTTATCGAAGGGTGTGTAGAAGAGAAATTTATCACATATAACATACGAGTAGTTATTCCCTTAAATATTTTGGGTGGTTAAGATTGGTTTACACCACATGGCCTGGTCAATATATACTATTTTGTATAATGTCAATGGATCACTGGTTAAATAGCATATCCGATAAGTATATATAATTCTATAAAATTATAAATATACTTAAATACTTGTAAAAATGATATTAGTTCCAAATATCCTATTATGAAAAATAATAAATTACACAATATTATAGTATAAACATAATTTTGATGCTTCTAAGTGGTTCATAACAAGTTATATGATCAATTTATCAGTTCTTGAGTTAACCTGAATAGGTCGATCCGAATTTTATAACACTAGGAAAAATAAAATAAATTAACCAGTCAATAGAGATAAATTATTCCGGTGAGCACAAAACGATGCCATTTTATGACAGAAATCAAGATATTTTTATAATTCTAATTTATTGCAGAATTATATTAGTCTTTATTATTATAATTTTTTTATTTTTACAATCCAAAATAATGTCATGCTCACTAGAAATAAATTTATTTATAGTGACCGGAGAAATACTTTTTTTTTAAATAAATTTTCTAGGATCGCAAAACTCATTATAAACAATTAAAAAATAATATAAAAGCAGTTCTTGGTCACGGCCCACGGAAGTAAATACCCGCAACCAGCAACTAACTCTGGGGGCTACCAAACTTGCAGAATACACGTGTAACGCCCTCAAATGGTTAAATAGCCATTTTTTTGTAGCCGAACATTACCTGATATTAACCGTATGAATTTTGGATTTATCATATCTATCATTTAACACCAAAAAAATTTTTTACACTCACAATATTTTGTGGGACTCGCAGCAAAAAAAAATTTCGGCACGTAAAATGAATCTCTATAACATTACACAATCACTTTTCCTACCACATAACTCTTATAAAGATTGTGTTATGTTATAAAGATTAAGAAAAGTGATTGTGTGCACGTAAAGATTGGGTTTTATAAGAGTTAGGTTGTAAGAAAAGTGATTCTGTTATGTTATAAAGATTCGTTTTGCGTGTCGAAGTTTTTTTGTTGCGGGCCCCACAAAATATTGTGTATGTAAAAAAAATTTTGTGATAATGTTAAATGATAGATGATAAACCCTAAAACTAATATAACCTGTAATATATTAAAATTACATAAATACCTTATTTCCGTTCTAATATGATGTCATGGACTCGCATAAAATAATTTTATCTCTTATCCTTCACCCATAAAAGAACTTGTTTAGCGAAGGGATTGATATTCCTGCACCCAAGGCTAAAACCCGCAACAAGCCCATGAATACAATGGTTTTCGCTCCCAGAAACTCAAACTCGAACACTGAATGCGAAAAAGTATTGGCCTTTTTGGGGGTTCATGTTCGCTGCCTCCTCGCTCTCCCTCCAAAGCCTTTTGAAGCTAACTTAAATTCGAGGAATAATGTGTCGGCGACTTCAAAATCCTTTGATGATTTTGTGAGTTGATTATTGCACCAATCTTGATAAGTAAATATATATATTGTCTGTTCTTTCAGATTTCAATAAAACCAATAAATATCTATATAGTGCTAATTTAACATTATATTATCGTATATATGCAAGAAAATCCAGCAAGTATAGATGAAATAAAAATAAAAATAACCCTGCAGACCAAAAATAAAAAAATAAATAAATAACCCTTTGCAATTCTTTGTTAAGCTTATCCTCTTGTTACTCTTGCTGTGCAGTATGGAATAACATTTGGTTAAAACCTGGAGAAGAATGAGCATCACTCCAACTCTCCCACTTCTACAGAATTTCTCCATATATGTGAATGTGACTACTCTATTTTTTGTAAGTTTAATTGAGTGAACTTGGTAGAGGGATTAACGTGGTCAACAAACGTGAATGCCAAGAACAATGGTAAGAGTTATTTTTGCTCAAGGACTAATGTGCCCGACGCTATAATTGTTTGAGACCATATCGGGGTTTGCTCATTTTTTTAAGGGTTTTATTAATCTCATGTTAATATAGACAAATTTGTGAGCTCCACCATCTGGAACAAAAAAAAGTGATACAGTTATTGAAAGGTGTATGTGAGAGAGAGAAAGTTATAACATGTATCATAATAGTAGTTTTTCCCTTTTTTTTTTTTTTTTAATTACATGCAGCCTTTTATATTCCTACTTTGTCTCATCTGTTAATTTTTGTGTTCTGATTAATTTGTATTTGCACTGTACTTTAGCAGATGCGTTGTAATATGACACGAAGTTCAGTCATTTTCAATCAAGTAATTTAGTGACTTCCCACTTATTAATTTGAAGTTTGTGATTTGTCGTTCGTGATATAATTGCATACCTTAAAGCACAAAGTAATTTGCTTTTACTTAATATAATTATTATACTTTACAAATTAAATTAAATTTAAAATTTCTAAAAAAAATTAATCATTTAATTTTTATTAAAAATTATTTTCTAAAAATTATTTTCTCTCTCTAAAATGATAATACTGGAGTTGAAAAGTAATTTTAAACATTTTATCTTAAACCCCTTGAATTGGGGGAACTTAAATTTCATGGGTTGGCTTGTCATTTTTTTCATGGCAACTTATTTTGGGGTACGAGTTTTAGAATATGCTTGCACTCTTTTTTAACCCTTCTCTTTTACCTCTCAAAATTTAACAAAAGCCATGGAAAATTAATTTAAAAAGATCTGTAACTTTAGACCTTATATGGCATTTTCCATGCATCAGAATATCCACAAAAATCTTACCTTTTGATAGGGAGCCATTTCGAAACTTTTACTTTCACCCTGTCAATTTAATGATGGGTTTCCAATATGCACACACCATGTCATTCATAATATTTCAAATCTCAAACTCAAAAAATTTCTTTGATTTTGATCAAATCTCACAACACAGATCTTTACAGAAGCCGAGGTTCAATATACCAGAAGCCTATACACAATACAGAATCATCTCATTTTTTCTTTTCTTTTAATGATGAACTTATTATTTCGTCCTCGTGAAGCACTGAGCAGGAGACCATTCATAATCCTCTCAGTTAGATGGAGTATAATCCAGTCAACCACACATACAGCTATCACTAACATGTACAAGTATGGCATAATTCCAAATAATCTCCCAAAGGATGAGATGTTCAGGTAACTACAGCATAACAATGCATTTAGTTTCAATATGGATTACCCTGCATGGGTTGGATGTGCTTTTCTTCTAGCAAAGAACATCAAAAACCGTGGAAAGAATGACTTCTTCTTCTTCTTTCCAGTTTTTGTTTCCGGGGATGATCCAGTTTCATTGTTGTTTGCGTGGACATAAGCCTTTGGACTCAAGTAATGTACAGGAACGGCTGCGTTGTGAGCTTGGTCAAAGTTATTTGATTCTTTACTCCTGTTAAAACCAACCCTGGGACTGTTATTTTGGTTTACCACTCCTTGGCCTAAATCACCAGCCTTTCTTTGTTGCTCGTGTTCAGCCCTCCACTTTCTTAATTCTTGTTCTACACCTAATTTTCCTTCCCTTGCTTTCTCGGCTTTATCCATTGCAATCTTCAGAGATTCCCTTCTAGCAGCCATCTCTCGATTCACTTCATTAAACTTCTCCAAGGTTTTCAATTCAGACTCCTTAGCTATCTCAATTTCAGAATTAGCAGCAGCAACCCTCATATTGGCTTGCTCTTCCGCGTCATGGGCTTGTTTGCTAAGCTGATAGTATTCCTCCAACGAAAGTGCGACCCCAGTGGATGAATCCACTGCATTGTTGCTTCTAGCCAATTCACTCCCTTGCAATGCTTTGATTGCTGCTATCGCCAACCTTTCAGAAGCCCTGGCAGCCTCTATCTCCTTTTGAGCTGCGAGTAATCTACTTTGCATTGTACTTGCACCAGCCTTGGCTTGCTCTGTCTCCTCCTTTACTTTCCGCAGCTCTTCACGAGCTGCTTGAGCTAGCAAGTTGGCCTGATTAGCCTCTTCAGCTGCTTGCTGTAGTTTCTTGGGAAGCTCGATCATTCTCTCTCTACCTTCTTTTTCCCTCATCTGAACCAAAACTTTTTCTGATCTAGTGTTGTCTAGTTCAGCTTCAAGAGATGCAACTGTAACGGAGGCCATTCCCTCTCTCTGCCTAATGGAGGCAAGAGATGATTTCTCTTTTTCAATTTCTGATTTTAATGATGCTACAGCCACCCTTAAGTAATTAACCTCAGCTGTTGCTTTCTCTATGTTAAGCTTTACTTCCTCAAGTTCCTTTTTGGCTGATTCAACTGCTGCTTGTATTTCATTATGTGTCTTCTTCTGTGGTTTCTCTACGTCTCCTTTTGAGACTCCTTCTTCATCACCTTCTTCATTTGACTTTGATTCCATATAAACATTTAATTCAGCTTTCAAATCAAGCAGCAAAGCAGAGGCTGTGCTCAGTTTAGATTTGAGATCCTTAGCATACAAAATTTTCTGGTTGAGTCTCTGGAGCTCTTCTTCTGCTTGTTTAAGTTCCTTCTCCCAATTAAGAGAATCTTGATCTCTTGCCATCACTGTTCCTATTCTGTGTTCCTCTGCTTCCATGTGTGCAGCATGTGCAGTTTCCAATGACTCCTTTGTGGCAATTAACTCAATAGTCAAATCTTCCACGGTCTTCTCTACTTGCTTTGACGCAGAAACAGACGCTTCAGCTTTCTTAGCAGCTTCATCTTTCTCAATAACTAAGGAAGCATATTCCTTACGCAACGCGTCCAGCTCCTGTTTCACAGATGTTAACTCTGTAATAGCAGCTGTATACCTGGCTTTAGCTACCTCAAGTTGTGCCTTCTTCGCAACGCTAGATTCATCTGCAATACCTTGCTCCATCTCTTCCACCCTGAGCTTTGCAAGTTCCGAGTCCTGTCTTGCTTGACGCTCTTCTGTTTGTGCCCTCTCTAGGTTAAGTTTTAGTTCCTCTATTAACCTCTTAGTGATGTCCAGCTCCTGCAGTACTTGGACTTTCGCTTGTTCAGCAGCCTCCGATTTTTTTATGTACTCTGGGATCTCCTCATGTGCTTTTTCAAGTTCTTGTTCTACATTCTTGCGTCTCTGTATATCCAGAGAAAAAAAAACTAAACTAAACTGCGGTTCCAGCAGATAAAGCTACAATGTATAGTCATTAGTACATATAATTTATCTTCCTGCCTTGAAGATAATTATTTGGTTTTTGACAAAGTAAAATAGCATTAGGTCAATATTGCCAACCCCAGGCTTGTGGTAAAAAGATTTCATTGTTGTTGGCAGGAAGCAAGCAAGCATGGAAAACAAATCATCATTGCTCTCTACTTTGTATTGCAAGGATAACAACTTTTTTTACAAAGGAAGGACAAAATTTAGGCCAAAAATACCTATAATTCTTCCCTTGTTTCTGTCCAAAATTCATCGCTAAACAAGGAAATCATAAAATACAATTTTATAAAATGTATCTGAGGGCTGCAATTGCTTTATAGTTGAAGCAAAAGTATAAACTCTCGCAATCACGCAATTCATAGTTTCCTTGTAAATAATATTCTAGAAATAAACTTTATATTATAATATTTCCACAAAAGCAAGATATAGAATACACTGTTCTCCTTGCCAAAAGAGTTTACAGGAAAATATTTGTTAACAACAAAAGGATAAGATATGCATAAAATCTAGCAACAATTTGCCAGGATAGTAAATTTAAAGGTAAACTTTGTTGATACAATATACAGCAAATACTTCCATGTTTTCTGATTTATGTGTACATGCCTCTTCAAGGCATCAGGGAAGGTATGATTTTCCCTACAAAGTTGTGACTTGTCTCAACGGATAATGAGTTTCACATTGTTATCATTAACGTTGACATGAAAACAGTCACCAAAGTAACATCTCAGCGTTGGTTGTTTGTTTCTTAACTATCACACAATTGTTTATTTTTCTCCTATCATAGCATTTTCCTCATGGCCTATCTTCTAATGAATATTTGGTTTATCTTCTAATGAAGGGCCGGCTTGGCTCAAGCAGTCAAAACAGCCAAAAGACACTCACGAAGTTTGAACTCTTTGTCCAGCAAAAGAATTCTTTGCCCAACGAAGCATTAAAGTAAGAGTAGGGAAATTTTAAGAAAGACAGGTATACCTCCACGGTTTGGGCTCGATGAGCCTTCCAATCCACGATTCCTCCAAACTTGGAAACAGCTTCCTTGACAGATTCAAATGGAGCTGCTGTATCAATAAGGCCTCTTTTTGCAGCACTTTGATTTGCATTTGTAGGTGAGTCAACAGCTTCCGCAGCAACATCAGAAATCCTGGTTTGAGAAGGATGTCTCTTTAGTTCTTTGTACTCATTCTGCAACTCTCTTATTTCAGAACAGGAAGCCAAGAGTTTCATCTGATTATTAACTTCACTGCCCACACTGACAGTAGAACCACCATCCTGCTGCCTATTAAACATATCTTCTAAAGCTCCATGTTCAGAATCTGCAGCAGCGGCTCCCTGGTAGCTCTTTTCATTTACATGAACCGTAGCATTAGGAGTTGAAGCTGAATTATCTATGGGAACACCAGTAACCATGGTTTGAGGTGGGTCTAACTTTAGTTCTTTGTTGTCATCCTGCAACTCTTTCGTTTCAGAAGAGGAAGCCGAGAGCTTGATCAGATTATCAACGTCACTGCCAGCACTGGCAGTAGAGACACCATCCTGCTGCCTGTTAAGGATATCTTCTAAAGCTCCATGTTCGGAGTCTGCAACCACGGCTCCATGGTGGGTTTTTTCTGTTACATGAACCATAGCATTTGGAGTTGAAGCTGAATCATCAATGGGAACATCAGTAATCTCACTTTGAGGTGGGTCTATCTTTAGTTCTTTGTGGTCATTCTGCAACTCATTTGTTTCAGAAGAGGAAGCCAAGAGTTTAATCAGATTATCAACATCACTGCTAGCAGTTACAGTAGAACCACCATCCTGCTGCCTGTTAAAGACATCTAATAAAGCTCCTGGTTCGGAATCTGCTGCCACATCTCTGTGGTGGCTTTCTTCTGTTACATGTACCGTAGCATTTGGAGTTGAAGCTAAATTAACAATGGGAACATCGGTATTCTTGGTTTGAGGTTGGTCTATCTTTAGTTCTTTGTGGTCACTGTGCAATTCTTTTGTTTCGGAAGAGGAAGTCAAGAGCGAAATCAGATTATCAACATCACTGCTAGCAGTGACAGTAGAACCACCATCCTGCTGTCTGTTAAAGACATCTAATAAAGCTCCTGGTTCGGAATCTGCTGCCACGGCTCCCTGGTGGCTTTCTTCTGTTCCATGAATTGTAGCTTTTGGGGTTGAAGCTGAATTATCTATGGAAAGATATGCATCTTGTCCTACATTTTGACCATGAGAACCATTTGGTGACTTTGCTGATTCAGAGAACTCGGTCACTGGCAAATGAGTGCCAGGCTCCACTATACTATTACTAAGTGAGTTGATGGGAGCTTCAATTGAAGACCGATTACTGGGTGGGTTTATCACTTCAGTATTTTCCTCAGGGGTTTCTGCCATTGGCTTCAGTTCAGCACTTCTTGATGAGAATTCTGAAGATGGTTTGTCTTCAACATCCTCCATTTGTAAGAAGCAACCGGGATTGCTCAAGGTATCTACAAGGCAAGTAATAAAGAAAATCAAGCAGTGAAAACATGAAAGCAAAAACACAGTTTTGCTGTCTGTATAACCTTTTCAGTTAATCAAATTAGAATTAGAAATAAAATATGATCATGTAGAAGTTTCAGATTTAAGAGGGATGGTTACTGCTTAAAGCCACAAAATGACAATTGATTTCTATATATAACATTTAATGGGAGTCTGAATTAGATCAAGATTTATGCAAAATTGCATGAAACACAAGATGATACTCTTTCGTGCGTTTGAGCATTGTAGAGAGGACAGATTGAAACTTCTTTATGGAGAATTCTAATTTCCCCAAAAAAAGTTTAGCCAAAATGGAATGACAGATATGACACAAAACATTCTAAAGTTACTGTAATTTGATAGATATATAGATCCCCTTACAAAAGCTATTTTACTTCAAGTTCCAACCATCAAGAACTTTACTTCTGAAGTTACTTAAGTACCTATAGTGGTTGAAAATCAATGAATGAAAAAAAAAAAAAAAAAATACAGAATCTTATGATACATGAAAAACTAATAGTTCTTCTTCTTCCCTTTCCACACACATTCATACTGAAATCAAAATTACAATCCCGAAGACAAAAGAAGAAGACAGAATATCTGAGTACATAAAAAATAATATTTTAAATAATAATGCCAACAGATAAAAGAATCCCATGCATGTATGCTGATACAAAAGTAAGTTCATATCCTTGTATTGGAAGCCATGTTAACTCTCTTTAACATAAAACCATTCAGACCTATATATTACCCCATTAGTGCTGGCTAACCTTTTGAAGGCAAATATGTCAGCTTTCAATTGTTGACCATACTAGGTAACATGAGGACATGCATTCGGTTGCTGGGCAAATGCATCAGTAAACGGTGTTTCGCCAATTTTTAATTGGGTTGTTGAAAACTCTTCTGATATATGTATATACCCATAGAGAAAAACAGAAACAAAAACTTGAGTAAAAGTCCAAATATGGTAGTTAGCAAAGGCAATAGAAATCATATCCCTAAGCTTGGTTTGGGAAACCATATGAGAAATAATTATATACAGCTCCAGCTACAATTCATAAATAGTGATCCAAATTCCAAACTTTGCAAACCAGAAAAGTCATGAATATAGGACTAAATAATAATGAATTTTTTGCTAAAGAGTCTTAATGGACATGCAAAGAGGAGATAGGGGAGGAATTCAAACACAAAGAACAAAACAGATGAAGCAAAAACTTGGTGCGTTGAAAAAGGAAGCATGAAAAAAAAAAAAAAAAAAAAAAAAGAGGCACAGAGAGAGGAACCTACCCGGATTAAGCAGAAACCAAACTGATGATTGAGAGCTAGCAGATATTAATGATCACTGAAATTTTTTTTTTTTTTGAGGAGAAAATACAATGGAAATTAAAATTAGGTTCTGCAAAAAAAAAAAAATGAATTCAAGGATGAAAAAGTTGCTGCTAAAATTAGAATAGAGAAAAAACCGGGAATTGGTCAACGGTGCACAGTTAGTGGAGCCTACATTGTCATACAAACAAAACAAGGTCCATTCTGTGCTCTCTCTGTCTCTGTCTCTCTCTCTTATTACAATTCAACATGGTTGTTTTATTAAAAACAAAAGATTCATGTTTTTATTTAATGTGCTGTATTTCTATTTGCTGCCAGTGTTTGCGGAAAGGTTTGGCTTCTTCATCTTTCGTTGTAAAACACTGGCTGCTACCGGAAAAGTCACCGTAAGACCATGACAATAATGCTTGAAAATTGAAATAATAAGGGAATATTATTATTTTATTGTTATATGACGTTACAGGACAACAGTTGTTTTCACATTCATCTCAATAGCCAGTTTCATGCCAGAGCCAGACATAACTTGAGGGGGTAAACCTTCTATTTCTTTTTTCTTTTACATATAAAAAAATTATCGAAGTGGGGCCCACACCTTTATTATTTTTTGTCAACTCTCTCTCCTCCTTCATATATCTCTTTCTCTCTCTTAAAATTACACAACTTTACATCCTTTTAAATGAAATCTAAAAAAAAAAAACTTGTTAAGGAATGAAAAAAAATAATATAAAATAAATACATATTATTTAATATTGGGGAAACAAAAATTTTAGTGTTGATCAACTTAGGGAAATAATTTTCTTACATTATAGGAAATTAGTTATCTTATGTTGTATAAATAAGATTGCAAATGGGACCCATAGATAAGAGAAAAGAAAAGAAAAAAAAAAGTAGGACTCACCTATCTTTTGTATGTGTGTAGAAATTTTAGTTATCTCATGTAAAATGAGATAAATATAATTCATCAACTTATTATCTTTATTCATAATAATGCATATAACAATGTTGGTGAAAGAAAAAATAAACGTATTTGGCTCAAATTATAGAGGAGGGATATTTTTACTATCAAAATTTTCTATTACCAACTTACTACTTATCTAATCACCATTGGATCAACATTTTCTTTTTCTTTTTTCAAAAACTTTTTAGCATTCTCTCTCTTTGATTCAATAGTGATTAGATAGGTAGTAAGTTAGTAATAGAAAATTTTGGTAGTAAGAATATCCTCATCCAAATTATATAGTATTCATCTATGATGCACGGGACACGGGACACGACACGACACGCCGACACGTTAATTCTAAAAAATGTCATATTTGGACACGTTGGGACACGTTTTGATATTAAATAAAAAATTTAATATATATAATATAATTTATATTTAATACATATAAGAGTTCATAATAAGTCATATAACCAATCAAATATTTAAATTTCATAACATAAATATAAATATAAATAATTTTTCGTATTTTGTTAATTTTTCATGTTAAGTTTCATAGAAAAAATCAATTTATAAATTATTTCTTTTACATTTAGTTTAAAAAAAAAACGTGTTTGAGCGTGTCCGAGCGTTGATTGCGTGTCCGAAAAAGTTGACTGCGTGTCAGAAAAACGTATCCGAACATTGACCGTGTGTCACCAAATATTGATCGCGTATCCGAGCATGTCGGAACGTGTCCGTGTTGGACACCTGTCCGACACGCAAAATTTCAAAAATTTTGCGTATCCGTGCTATATAGGTATTCATTGTGGGTGTGTTGGCCAGTGTCGTGATACAGCCAATTGAGAAATCATGTCATAATCAAAAGGTCACAGTAATTAGCAAAATTTCTACCTATTTTACCGACAATTTAGAATACAGTTATTTTTTAATTAATTTAAGATACATCATAATATTAGTCGATCAAAATCTAAAGATAAGTACCTCTTAATGGGTTGATAATTTTTATCTTCTTAAAAAATTATAGTATTTTCGTAAAATATTAATTTATGAATGATTTGAATTTCAAATATGATTTTTGTAACTGTTAGCACTAATGATACAATTATCTCTCATTCATAATTTCATAACCACCATATATTAAAGGAGGATTAACTCTGTCATTTATGGTCGTTCTATTGAAAAACAATTGAATAATGAGAATACAAGATTCACTCTACTTCCCTTTGATTTTTTTCTTTTCTTTTATCTTATCTTATAACATAACTTTCTTTTATTTCTCTCCTTTTATTTCATAACAAGTATAACCCTTTTTGGACTTTTTTAAATTACAGTTTTTAACTTCTAAAAAATATCAAAATAGTTTTCTAAATTTTTTTTTTTAAAATAACTATTTTAATTATTATAAAAAAATTAAATGCATTTTTATTTAAAACTTACCCTTTCTATAAAGAATATATATATTTTCACCAAAAAAAAAAAGAATATATATAAACAAAGGGAAAAGTATCTCTGCAGTCACTGACGATAAAGTTATTTTCAGTGAGCTCAAAACAGCGTCGTTTTGGATTATAAGATTAAAAAAATTATAACGACAAAGATTAATATAACCCTGCAATACAATAGAATTACAAAAACATCTTGATTTCCGTCCGAAAATAACGTCGTTTTGGCTCACCGGAGATAACTTTTGAAAGATATCAGACTTGTGAAGCAAGAAAACTCTTCAAAAAGAAGAGTTTTAACAGAAAAGAAAAGGAAAGCATGTAACTGAATAATACTTTGTATATTGAATGAATGAAGAGAGTATACACACACTGCTCTATTTATAGCAGATGAAATACAAGAAAATAAACAAGAAAGGAAAGGAAGAGATGAGACTAAAACTAACTATATCTGCAACTAAATCTGATGCAACTAAATCTGTTAACTAATAACAGACTTAATGCTTATCATTATCAGCCCCCCGCAAACTCAACGGTGAAGCATGAACCCTGAGTTTGTAGCGAAATCTTGTAAAGTTAGGAGCAGATATAGGCTTGGTGAGTATATCTGCAACTTGTTCAGTGCGTGGAAGATGTTGAACAAAGACCTGTCGTTGGAGAACTCTGTCACGAACAAAATAAAGATCCAACTCAAAGTGTTTGGTTCTATTATGAAGTATAGGATTGGCTGCCAATTGTACGGCACTTGCATTGTCACAAAACACTGTTGGAAGAGTGGGACAAGGAATTCGAAGTTCTGAGAGAAGAGATTGAAGCCAGATCAGTTCAGCTAAGGTGGCTGCTAAGCTGCGGAACTCTGCTTCTGTGCTGGAGCGTGAGACAACATGTTGTTTCTTACTGGTCCATGAAATGAGGTTGTTGCCATAGTAAACACAGTAACCACTGGTGGACTTGCGATCATCAATGTCGGATCCCCAATCAGAGTCACAGAAAGCTATGAGTCTCGAATCAGTGGACGGATGAAAAATTAATCCATGAGTGAGAGTTCCAGCTAAGTACCGAAGAATCCGTTTCACAGCCTTCCAATGAATTTCAAGAGGATTGTGCATGAACTGACTGACTTTATTAACAGCATAGGAGAGGTCAGGTCTGGTAATGGTGGCATATTGGAGGCCACCTACAATAGATCTATAGAGAGTGGGATCAAAGAAGGCTGTATCACCCTCTAGAGACAGTTTCTGGTGAGCAATCATAGGAGTAGGCATGGGTTTAGCTGATAGCATATTGGTTTTGGTTAATAGATCAGTGATGTATTTGGTTTGAGTAAGGTGTAAAGTAGTGGGTGATGTATAGATAGCTTCAAGGCCAAGGAAGTAACTCAAGCTTCCTAAGTCTTTTAGGGAGAATTGGCTATTAAGTTTAGAGATGAGGGATGAGATTTCTGTTGGATTATTGCCTGTGATTAAGATATCATCAACATACACAAGTATGTAAATGGTGGATGTTGGAGTGAATCTGGTATAGAGTGATGCATCAGATTTGGTGTTGTGGAACCCATGTTTGTGTAGGGTGAGGTTGAGAGTCTGAAACCAAGCTCGAGGTGCTTGTCGAAGGCCATAGATGACTTTGTTTAACTTGCAGATGAAGTGTGGATGATCACTAGGAAAGCCTGAAGGTTGATGCATATAAACATCTTCTTGAAGAGATCCACAGAGAAAGGCATTGTTAAAATCAAACTGACGGATGATCCACTTGTTGGTAAGTGCAATGGAGAGAACAAGCCTGACTGTAGAAGGTTTGACAACCGGACTGAATACCTCACTGAAATCGAATCCTTCTCTTTGCTGAAAACCCTTTGCAACTAATCTTGCTTTGTATCTATGAATGCTGCCATCTGAATGTCTCTTGATCCTGAATATCCACTTGCAGTCAATAGGTGCAGTGGAAGAGGTGGGAGGGACCAGAGTCCAGGTGCCATTGTTGATGAGGGCTGTATATTCTTCCTGCATAGCTTGTTTCCAATGAGGACATTTGAGTGCTTGAGAGACATTGTGAGGTTCAGTATGAAGTAAATCTGGATCAGAAGTATTTGTTGTAGTTGTAAAAGATTTTGGTTTGAAGATCCCTGACTTGGCTTGAGTTTGCATAGGATGGGAAGAAGCAACTGTAATGGTATGAACCGGAGAGGTAGATGATGATGTTGATGATGCTGTAAAATCTGTAAGAGGGGGGGAGTTGGTAGGGGAAACACTAGGAGAAATGTTAGGATTAACAGTAAAATGGGGGGATTGGGGAATGACAGCATTGTTATGTATAGGAATGTGCTGATGTAATAAAGGAATGTAAGGAATGTGAGAAATATCATGTGATTGAGAAACATGAGATGATGTAGGAAATAATTCAGAATAAGGAAAATTAAGTTCATCAAATAGAACATCTCTAGAGATATAGATTTTACCATTTGGTGCAAGGCATTTGTATCCTTTGTGATCAACTGCATATCCCAAGAAAAGACATTTGGTGGATCGAAAATCAAGTTTATGTCTATTGTAAGGTCTAAGTAGGGGGAAGCATGCACAGCCGAATATCTTCATGAAGTTGTAATCAGGTGTGTTGTGAAATAAAAGTTCAAAAGGAGATTTAAAATGAAGAATAGGAGTTGGTAACCTATTGATAAGATAGATGGCTGTTATAAAAGCTTCTTCCCAGTAAGATAGAGGTAATTTGGCATTGGCTAGGAGGGCTAGACCAACTTCTGTTATATGGCGATGTTTTCTTTCCACTTTGCCATTTTGTTGATGAGAATAGGGGCAAGTGAGTCTGTGAGTAATGCCATGTAGTTTGAGAAAGTTGTTGAATTGAGAGGAAGTGAGTTCCTTGGCATTATCTGTTTGCACAGATTTTATCTTAAAACCAGTGAGGTTTTCAATTGTTGTTTTGTATTGTATAAAAGTATGATAAACCTGAGATTTGTGGCGCAGCAAATACAAATAACTAAAGCGAGTAAAAGTATCAACAAACAACACATAATACAAGGATCCTGAATTTCCAGGAACAGGTGCAGGGCCCCAAACATCAATAAGAATCAATTCAAGAGGAGTAGTATATTGAGTATTTGAATCATAGTGTGGTAATTGATGAATTTTGCCTAGACAACAGGCTTCACAAACTGATGAAGTAGAGGATTGTTTATTCATATTAAAAGGAAGATTACAATGGTTCAAGACAGATTTAACAATGGGTAGAGCAGCATGTCCTAAACGTTTATGCCAAACATCAAAAGAAGTAAGTTTAGAATAAAGTGCAGTAGGTGATTTTGTGTGTGAATTTACATGAGAATTAGGGAATTGATAGAGACCATCTTTAAGGGTGCCCTTGAGTACAATTTCCTTGGTAACCTGAGATTTGACAAGACAATTATTAGGATAAAATTCAAAATAAACATCATTGTCCTTGGCAAATTGAGAGACACTAATGAGATTCTTGGTTATATGAGGAACATGCAGTAAATTTTTGAGTTGAAAAACTGTAGATGAATTAGAGGTGCATAAGGTTGAATTACCAAAGTGTTGAATAGACATACCTGCTCCATTACCAACATGTACCTTATCGGATCCATTGTATTCAGAGCAGGTGGTGAGATTACTAATATCATGGGTGAGGTGGTGAGTTGTGCCAGAATCAGGATACCAAGAATTATCAACAAGGGATGCAGGTCCTGCTAAGTAAGCAGTTGGATTGTGAAAGGTGGATGGTGGTGGTGGTGGTGTTCTTTGATTGGATGCAGTTGTGGAGGTGTTTTGTTGAGAGGAATCATAGCGATAAAAGCATCTTGATGCAGGGTGGCCATTTCTGCCACATATTTGACATTGAAGTCGATTTTGATTCCAAGAGGAGTTTGAATATCTACCTCCTCTAAAGTTTCCGTTGCCTCTGCCTCTTCGAGCAGCAAAGTTTCGATTACCAGTAGATTCAGTTGGCTGATTTTGTTGACTGAAAGTGGTTGTAGAATCTTGTGATGAGTTTCTTTGATTAAAGTTGGCTTGAATGGAGCGGAGTTCAGTTTTCTTGAACCGATCAAGCATGTCTTCTTGTGCCAATAAAAAGGCTTCTAATTCAATAACAGAAAAGGGAGGAGATCTGGACATTGCAGATGTAATGAGGGGAGCATATTCTTCTCCTAGTCCATCAAGAATGGCTTCATTGTATTCATTGTCAGTAAGAGGTGATCCAACAGCTCCTAAAGAATCAATTATCTTCTTGATTTGGAGTAGATATTCAGAAGCTGTACCTTTTTTCTTGGTGTTCTTTAATAGGTTCTTGAGTTGCTTGATTTTGGCTTGAGTATGAGAGGCGAAATATACCTGAAGTTTGATCTAGATTTCATAGGCATGAGTGCAGCCAACCATTCTATTTTTGAAGGACATGTTCATCGAAGAAAGAAGCCATGAGACAAGAAGATTGTCTTGTTGATGCCATTGAGTATATGCAGGATTTATGATCTGAAGTTCTTGATCTTCTGGTGTCTGATACTGAAGTGGAATTTTTTCTTTATCAAGATGATTTTGAAGATCATGACCATGGATGGTAACAAGGGCAAGTTGTTGCCATGGAAGAAAACTCTCTTCATCTAGTTTATCTGCAATTGGTTGTGAAAAAGATTTCATGATAATTTTCGTTGTTGAGGTGTTGAGATTGCTCACGGAAGAAGAAGATGTATCTGATTGTGGTGAGGCCATGGATCTTGTGGTGCTCTGATACCATGAAAGATATCAGACTTGAGAAGCAAGAAAACTCTTCAAAGAAGAGTTTTAACAGAAAAGAAAAGGAAAGCATGTAACTGAATAATACTTTGTATATTGAATGAATGAAGAGAGTATACACACACTGCTCTATTTATAGCAGATGAAATATAAGAAAATAAACAAGAAAGGAAAGGAAGAGATGAGACTAAAACTAACTATATCTGCAACTAAATCTGATGCAACTAAATCTGTTAACTAATAACAGACTTAATGCTTATCATTATCAACTTTATCTCAAGTGACTTGAGAGATCATTTATCCATAAATAAATTGATATAAATAACTAATTAAAAAAGTTAGGTTGATGACAGTTTTTAATTAACAATGTTTTGATAAGAAGACAAAATTAAAATAAAGGATTGAATCCTCTATTAACACAAGGAGTATGAGAATATTAAAGAGGATAATGAGATTCTTCGTACTCGTGCAAGATATATATTGATAGCAATTCTTATACACTGTGGACTAATAATATAAGTTACAGGACAATAGTTGCGCAGATACATTTTTTTAAAAAAATTATTAAGATAATATAATTTTGAAACTTATTATAAGTAACGAGTCTTCGATTGGGAAATATCTAATATATTACTGTAGTACCATTTATTTGGTGCTACCAGCCAATAGAAATCCATAAATGACTGTGATATTTGTACACATAGGAGAGAGAAATATTTTTTTATCCAAATATCAGTTGTTCAATGGAAGAGTTACCTACTATAGATGTATGGAAGATGTTCTCATTCGATTGAGGTGTAAGACTTGTTGAATTGATCCACATGTAAAATGGTGATTAGGGCTTGTATTTTAAATAAATATTAATCATAGTTAAATCGTAACAAATAATCAACCTTATACATGAGTCATCACATTACTTTGATAATAAATTTTAAAATTGTATTATGCCAATAACTTTTTCTTTTTTGGAAACAGCCAATAACTTTTTTTTAATTATTTCCTATTTCATCCCAAAAAAATAACATTTTTTTTTAAAATGCAGTACATTAATCATTTTTCCCAATCAATTATAATTATTTGGTCAATCGAGTCATAAGTAGGGGTGTTAACGGGCCGAGCCGAGCTTTGATCTTAACGGGCCAAGCCTGTATTTAAACGTGTCCGACTGGCCTTAGCCTGTTACCTGTCACGAATATAATATTGGCATGTGGCCTGGTTTATTTACAAAAAATAAAAGCCTGTGTGAAGCCTGTTAGCATGTTAAAGAATAAAAATAAGATAACAAAATTCCACAAAAAATCAATTTCCAGATAGAAACCTTAGCTTCCAATTTGCAGCAATAATTTACAAAATCTACAATAAATAAATAAAAATTAAAGTGAGAGAAGGTAGATAACAAGTTATATTATCTTAGCCCATTATAAAAAAAAGTGCCAACAAAAATAAAAAAAAATAAAAAATTTGACACAAACAAGCAGTGCACAGTGGAACGAATGAGTTTTTGTGGGTTTGTTTGTGTAAAGGAGGATGAAGAATAATATAGAACAACACTAGTAATTCCATAAATATACATAAATTCAATATATATCCAAATAGCATAATATAGAACAAAATCATTCAAAAAGTCTGTTAAACCAATAAAATTGGGTGAAATAAATTGATGAGAGAGAGAGTTATTACAAGTAGTATAAAAAATATAAATAAATATTTATAGACTAGGCTAGCCTTTGGGTGCGGCTTTTTTATTAAATGAGCTTTTATACAAGTCTAAGTCTGGTTCCAATACGAACTTTTATTAAACGAGCTCAGGCCTTTACGAGCCGAGCCAAAGGCCCCTGGCTCATTTACCACCCCTAGTCATAAGGAACCAAATGGTCGCAACTCGCAAGGCATGGCTTGTGTGTCACGCAAGTTACAGAACAGCAAGTGGTCATTGTAATTTTGGCGTTGGGCCCAACGGCTCAAAAAAGTCCAACTCACATAAGACAATACGTCATCCTTTGGGTCCAGGAACATTGACAATTTTGTCACGCGCCTGGTCAAAAAAATTAACGGACTGTTACATCAGCAATAAAATTTTTCAAAATGCCACATGAGATAATTCGTTACACTGTATAGTGAATTTGCAAATAATTCGCTACACAGTGTAGCGAATTATGAAACGTCAGAATACACAATCAGTAAGAATGACATGTCTCAAGCAGGTTGTAATTTGCTACACTGTGTAGCAAATTATGTTCGCGAATGATTTTTTTGACACATGGCATACTTTCGCTGGAAAAAAACTGACGTGTCATAATTCGCTACTACTGGTAGCGATCTGTAATATGACCACGTGCCACAAAATTATTAGCTACGAAATTCGCTTCCAGTGATAGCGAATTATAATATGTGGCAGTGTGGTAAAAAAATACTGTTAACATGACATTTGGGTGGTGAAAAATTTGAGAAAACTTCACATTTTGATCAATGTTCCTTTGGGTCCATATGTGGAAGAAGCATGGACCGATGATACTCATAAAAGCTTCAATCATACTACATGTTACGAAATTTGGATTAATGAAAAGCAATTGTTAACATTTTGTGTCTGTTACCTTCTGCCAATCTGGGGCATAGTCAGTATTGCTTTATTGATTGGGCCTTTGGCCCATATCCTAACAAAAAAAATCACTGCTTTATTACTTTATTTATTTATTTTATTTTTTAAATTTTGTTAACCTTCACGATATGAGCCATTATTCTGCAATCTATCTGTGTTATAAGCAATAACTCTTTTCTATCAAATTAACTAATACTATTTTAAATATAATCAAAAGTCTTAAGATAAAGCTTCAAGATGGCGGGTGTTAGTGATTTATAAGAGTTAATAGTTTTTCTGTGCTTGTTCATCAATCCAATTCAATATACTTTAATTGCGCTTTAATTTATTTTCTCTTCTTTGCACAAAGTCATAAAACTCATTTGTACCTGATGAAAAAGAATTAACCTCGTATATATAGTTAGTTGACACAATTAATAAAATTTAATTTGAATAAGAATCTAAAATTAATTAAATCTCACTTTCATAATGAAGGATGGGGGGATTTTAATTATCTAATCTCCTCTTATAAATGTAGTCTTCGAATAAAAACCTTACAAATATATAAAAGTGAAAAGACATGACATAACTTATTTCGTGATCTCAAAATGACATCTAAGTTAGTCGATTTTTTTTTATTTTTTTTTGTAATTCTAATTTATTCAGGAATGTATTAATTTTATTACTATTTTTTTTTCTGTAGATTTCAAAACGACAAAAATTGCATGGAATAATTTTATCTTCCGTAATCTAAGAAATATTAAACCCCAAATCATATTATTAATTGTTGAAAAAAATAAAACAATATGCCCCGGGCAATAGCCCTCATTTTGTAACAAAAAGAAAGAAAGAAAAGACAATATGCCGAACTTAATTGGTTTAGGTGGAAATTAAGCGAAGTCGTATTAGACTATCAGAGCTACTTAACTATCATGGGAAGGTACAATTAAACATATTTAAAAATAAAATAATATTAAGGATTTCATTACCTAATACGAATGATCATATAAATTATTGACTTTGCCCAAATCAACTTGTAACGTCTATTTGGTTGGAAAGAGTGGCCATAAATGACGATTTTTTGGGGCTCTACTTTTTCAGTAGGTGTACCTATATGTTTGCTCAACCAATCCTTTCACTAGCCAATTCCATCATTATCATCTCAGATTCTTTCCTTCTATATATTATACCTAATCATTTTTTGAGTAGTTGCTCTTGGAAAAACTTGGGAACGATAGTGACCTTAAAATCAAGCACAATATAATTTAAGTAATAAGTTGATTCACTTTCATTATAAAGTGATAATCCAAACAGAAAATGGTTGTGTTACGCCTAGAGTTGGTCATGCATGTGATTGATCTTTCTAAAAGTCAATTAGTCACTATTTTTCTATAACGTTCACAAAAAAGAAGTTCAAATTTGATCCGGTGTAAAACCCTTTTTTTGTCATTATCTAATTATGTACGGATTCATTACTAAAAAAGTATACTTTAAATACTAATTGTGATCATCAAACATTTAATAATTAAATAATACATGAATGAATAATATTGCAAAGGAGTTTTAATAAATCAAAATTAAAGTATAAAATATGGGAAAAATATTTGTCATTCAAATAACATAATTTGTGTTATTTCATTCTCACAAAGAGGTGAGACCCACACCTTTAATTTTTTTTTTTCCATTCTATCTTCCTTTTTATCTATCTATTTCTCTCAATTAAAATGATATAACTTTATATCCTTTAAAATTATACATATTTTCCCGTGAAATATATATTGTATCTATTATTAGAATGAATAATATATATTTTCCAAGGGTTTTATAAGAGTTATGTGGTAGGAAAAATGATTGTGTAATGTTATAGAGATTCGTTTTGCGTGCCTTAGTTTTTTTTTTTTTTGCTTCAAAAAATGTGGGCCCCACGAAATATGTGTGTGTATGTGAAACTTTTTTGTCTCATATTAAATAATGAATGCAAACCGCATTTTCCAAAAAAGAAAAGAATGAATAATATATAGCAAACGGTTGCTCTAACCTCTCTTAATTTTACTAGCCCACAAAGTGCATAAGCATTGGTTAAGCGAGGTTTTTTTCTTAATTTTTCTTATGCTGTATCATATTCACACATAAATCAACTAAGGGAGAAGTGAGGTTTTCTATGGAAGATACTAATCTCATGTTATTTGTAGATAATATTTTTTATGTGAATGAGACAAATATATAAGATTTATAATTTAAAAAAAGAAAAAAGGAAAAAAAAATTTGACACAAAATTCTAGAGATATATAGTTTTTATGCAATATGAGACTTATATTTTTCAATATTTATTGAATTCTTATATTATATTTTCTCTATAAAACTAGTTGAAGAAAAAGAACAAAAATATTGTAGAGGAGAGAAAATAAAAAGATCAATAAATATGTAAAATTATGATTATTTTACATAAAATAATATAAAATTATGTATTTTAAAATAAAAAATATAAAAAAAATCACGAAATATACTCGAAACGTGTCTGTGCATGTACGTATAAAAGGACAAAAAAAGAAAAACAAACCAAATAAAGCAAAAGAAAAATATAAAAAGAAAATGTTTACATAACCTAATTGATTAATCCATCAAAAGAGAGCCAGATCTTCTAGGATCAGTAACATTGATGTTCCAATGTTGATCAGGTAATCCCAACTTGCGAGCTTTCCTCCTTTCCCAGTTCAACTCAGTCCTACGTCGTTTCGTCAACCTACACAAACTCTGCAACCTCTTATCCATTTCATCATGTAGTTTCCACCACGTTCGATGCGCCACGTCACTCGCATAAACCCTTTGATCCTCAACATCCCAATTACAATCATAGTCCCTGTAACAATGCCAAGGCTTCAAGCCAAGGTAATGAATAGCATACAACTTCGGAGGATCCGAACCGAACAACCCGTTCTTCACGGTGGCCTCCACCGTCGTGTTCGCCCAGAAATTCTTCAGGAAATTCACCCTCCTCGGCAACCTGTGCCACCACACGAAGATCTCGTTCAGGAACCCTTGGTCACCGCCGTTGTACGAAACGACGTCGTTTCGATTCTCCATTAGGACGTTGAAGGTGCAGTTGGAAGGCTCGATTACCATGACCCCCGAGTTGAAGATCGATTGGTCGTTTCCCGTTGCCGACATCTGAGGGAAGTGGAAGAGAATGTCGAGGTTTCGGAGTACGATGATGTCGGAGTCGATGAAAATGACCTTGTCGTAATTTGAGAGCTGCCATAGGCGGAACTTGCTGTAGTTGTACTCGTTGTACGTGCCGTTCTCGGCTCTCGGGTTTCGGATCCGGGTGATGGTTCGGATCTTCCAGCCGGCGGCGGCGAGTGCGCGGCGTTTGGGGGCGGAGATGGATTTGTTGTCGAGGAGGAGGATAAGGTCGCGTTTGGTTCCTGTTTTGAGGAGGCTCTGTGCTAAGGTTATTGCGCCGCAAACGTATTTTTCGGAGGAGTGGAGAACAGTCGCGTAGGCCTCGCGTTTCGCTCTCGTTCCTCTTCTCACGCTTCGTACGATCTTCGACATGTCGTACACGTCATCGATCCCTGAAAATTCAACATTTTATTGTTACAAAATCAAAGGAATTAATATTATATAGTATGCATGTGCTATTCATAGAAAAAAAATTTACAACTAAACTTTATACATAAAAAAATGTCATGTTAAAGGATAAAACGAAAACCCAAACTTTATACAAAAAAAATAGGGTAAAGTGTGTGTCATTTTAAAGGATGTAAAGTTGTGTCATTTTAAGAGAGAGAAAGAGATAGATAAAGGAGGAGAGAGAGTTGATAAAAAATAAAGATGTGAGTCTCACCTCTTTGTAAGAGTAAAAGAATATAAGTTGTGTCATTTAAAATGATAAACACTTCTCTCAAAAAGATATCCCCTAATAATTTTTATTTTTTTTTATAACACGCTAATAATTTTTTATCTATGAAATTGACTTGTGTTATTATAAAGAGCGCCCACATTTTTAATCTTGTAATTTTACACAAAAATAATTTTTCAGTTAAACTTTCTCTTGAGCATTTCATTGTAAGTGCATTTACAACACTGGATAATTCTTTTGTTAAGATGATTGTATCAATTATTAAAAAATGCTTTTACTCTAAATCACATAAGATACCACAAAAAAAAAAGGTTAAGTATGTGTCCTCCTTTTAGTTTTTTTACACTATATACTACGAGTAATATATAGTTATAATATGAAAAGTTACTTTTTTTCTCACTTCACATCAACTGAAGTGATGAAGAAAGAGATTTTTTTTTCTCCATATTATAATTATGTATTACCCATAGTACATAATGTTAAAAATTGAAAGGACACAACTTGTGTCCTTTAAAAGTACAAAAAAAATTTCCTAAAGAAAAATGTTTGCGAGAAACTAATAAAATTGCTGCAAATTCTTTGCGAGAAAATACAATGCAAACGGGAGAGGAAAAAAATAACTATGACCTATATCTTCAATTTTACGAGAAATATTACATGAAACTTTGCTTCATGATTAAAAATAATTTATAAAGACCTACTCGTGGTCTGTACTCTGTATTCATATCTTGAAAAACTAATTGAAAATTTGTTAGTTAAGCTTGATGTGAGGTATCAACTAATTCAAAAACTACACCTACCACGTTATAGATAAAATAATAAATAAAAAAAATAAGTTTGGCTGACATAATGTAAATACCGACACATGGTCAGCATCGCGCCTGTAGCTCAGTGGATAGAGCGTCTGTTTCCTAAGCAGAAAGTCGTAGGTTCGACCCCTACCTGGCGCGTAATGCTTAAATAGCCATTTATTCCTAGTTTTGGAAGGGGTTTGTTTTTTATTTTTGTTTCAAATGTATGTGCTTAATTTGTTGTATAAAGGAAAACCAGAAAAGATAAGCCTTTTAAGTATCTACTCACTTGATTTTACCTGCTTGATGTAAGTAAGATAAAGCAGAGAGATGAAATTTAAATTTGTGTTAACAACATTACCTTTATCCCATAGAGGCAAAGACAAAGTGCAAGACCCAACAGGCAATGAAAGCTTCTGCTCCAATCTCTTAACCTCTGGCTCATAATACCACCACTCACCTTCATGTTTAACCAAGTCATTGCATCGAAACAACTCCATCATTGGTCTACACTTGCTCCAAAAAACCACTTTCGTCTTCAATTTCCAATCCTTCTTCCCTTTCTTCACTGCCATATTTGCTACAATAAGATGAACTTGTAACCTGAAAACATCTCTTCCCCACCCTTCTTCAGGATTCTTGCATGGCAACTTGGCCACAATTACATCCATGCTTTCATCATATGCTGCAAACTCTGGCATAGGTATCTCTGGACATGATGGAACATCACTCTCTTCTTCCTCATCTATCCATTCAGGAAATAAATCTGTCCAATTGAAAAACTGTGATACCCTCTCAAAATAAACAGCTATTGTTTCTCCTTGCAATCTCCATTCACTAACATCATCTTCATGCATGTTCACCATTCCAATCTTCATTCCTTTCCCCATTTCACGAAAGAAGCTAGGCACCTCTATCTTGGTGGCATTCTTCTTTGCCCTCCATGGTTTCGCTTGAGGTAATTCCTCCAATACTGCTTTCATTTTTATGCTTTTTTCTGTCTACAAGTTTGAAACAACATACAAATATTTAATCTTGGATTAGAATCATTTTACATAAGTATCCTAATTATATCTAGCACTTTAGTTTATCAAATATGTGAAGAGTCGGATACAAACAAATCAATGAACAAGATTTTATATGAAACTTTTTATTCTAAAACCGGTGTAAGAATAACCAATCCTATAAAATCTTATGCTGCATTATTACCTTACCTTGTGAGAGAACCTAACAAGAGAGGCTGCATTCTCGAAATAGACTGAAGAAGATGGACGGAGAAAAAGGGTTGCATAAACAATTAGAAATATGGCAAGACAGAGCAAATTGATTCTGATAACCAAAGCTTTAGATGATGCTGTCTTCACCAACTTTCTAAGACTCCAAAATTCCATACCCTTAAGCAGTGTTAGCAGCAGCGGTGCTTCAAATGAAGGGGATTAGACTATATATGTAAATTAATTCCCCACTTTAGATGGAGTAGTAATTAAATATGATAATTAATTAGTTTAAGGAGCAAGGATTTGGAAGTAGTGGTTGGAGAATTATGAGTAAATCTCAAAGCAAGAAGGACCATTTATGTAAGCTCCATTTGTCCTTTCCTTTTATTAGAGACAAAGGAGGTAGAAGTAAAATTACTTTACAAAAGTGTTTATCCTTTTAAATGACACAACATATATCATTTTACATACACCTTTACTTTTTGTGTCAACTCTTTCTCCTCTTTTATCTATCTCTTTCTCTCTTTTAAAATGATACAACTTTACATCCTTTTAGAATGAAATATATTTTTCCCTTACTTATATTGGAAGTTGGTGGACACCTATAATTTTTAGAGGAAAATCCAAATGACGAAATTGTCATCATGTGTTTCTATTGTCCCTTAATAATTTCAGAACCAGATGGGAGGGATAGAGTAGTAAAACAGCAATTCCAATAAAAGATTGTTGGGACAGAGTAGTATAATATTGGAATCTTGTTAAGGGCAGTTGAGCAGGCTCACCCAACAACTAATTGGTTACCCTGTCAATTTCCTACATGCAAAGAAAGATTGGGGTTATTTGTTCATGAACAGTGAAGCACCACCAATTCCTGATAAATTATCTTAAACTCGTTTTGGTTATCTTGTACATTATTGATTATTTAATATATATATATATATATATATAAACATATATATATATATATATATATATGTTTATAGGTTGCACGTCAAGACATCATAACTCACCAAAATTATTTCAGGGCATATTTTGCACATGAGAATGGTAGACTATCACATTTTTGTTCATACGTAATCCATTTGACGATTACACCAATGGGAAACCACCCTTCCCAATTTACAATGAAATGGAGCACGCAGTAGGTCAACTATGACCTTTATAGGACCATGATACATTACTCTATAGGGAGGTATTTTTATATTATTATATTTTTTTCCAATAAAATATGTAAGGAAGGGAATCACATGGGAGAGTCACATTATATTTAGGGATGTGCAAAATAATCAAAAAAACTGAACCGAATCATGAACCGAACCCGAACTGCTATTAAAATGACAAGTTTTTAAAAATCGGTTCATGAACCGAACCAGTTTTTAAAGAAGCAGAACCGAATCGGTTTTACAATCAGTTTAAGAACCGAACCATTTTGAACCGAACCAAACCAAACTGTTTTCAAACCAAACCAAATTGATTTTTATAACTTTATTTTTAAATTTTTTAATTTTTTTTTCAACCGAACCGAACCAAATCAATTTTTTTTTTCCGAACCGAACTGAACCGAACCACTTCCGAACCGAACCAGTTTTGAACCGAACCGAACCACTCAAACCAATTCGGTTTGGTTTTTCAAAAAATCCGGTTCGGTTCGACCGATGCACATCCCTAATTATATCTCAACTCAAAACTTAATGGTGGTAAGGTTATGGGTTTGTCACTGATTTATCTCTAACTAATGTTGAATTTCATCACTACTCACACTGATAACCCTAATCTAACCATTTCTCAAAATAAATCAATCAAATCTTATCCCCATTTTCATAGATTGAAGGGGAAATAAATGTATATAGTAGTAGAATTCAAGGAATGGGATACATCTATTTCTTAAATATAGAAACTGTCCATATACGAGTAGGAACCCCTCTTGCACATTATAGTATTTCCTACAACAATGGGATACCATCAATCTCTTTAATTGAAATGGATGTTAGCGGGTATGTCCTCTCACATACACATATATCTAAACTTGCATCCATTGAGGATCTTTAAAGCAGTATCTGCATCAGAAAACATTTCTATCGAAAAGGCAAGGAGAAGGAATAGCACAACAACTGTAAGACAAAGGTCTTGACATATTAACATCTGACTTAAATGTGAGAACAATAACATCAAATTTGATCGTAACCACATAAAACTATGGTTAGCTTAACTTCAGGGAATAAACGGAATGCAACCAAGGAGAGACTCCAGGATGAAAAGGCCTAACCAACTCTTGGAAATTCGTGAAGTGAGTAGTAGAATGAAGGTTAAAGGGGACAGAGGAATGCAAAGAGTAATAGTGGTGAGGTAGATGCATTCTCCTCTGTTCCATTTCTTCTTCTTCACTCTGAATACTTCTCTGTAACTCTTCTTAAACTGGTTCTTCTTTGGAATTTAGTGGTCCAACATATACTTCATCACTGGTTATAGAGAGTGGAATTACATAACCGATTTTGTACATTCATCAATACTTGATTTCATTTGGCTTTTATCCGATATTTATGTTGATTCCGTTGGAATTTATGAACAATAATCTATAGTTATGAATAAGAAGTGGGTTAATAAAGAAAAAGAAAAGGGAAGATGAAGAGGTGTGTGGGTATTAACAAGTCCCACATTGGAAAAATAGTAGGAACTGGGGTAGAGCCGGCAAATCAGGCTCGGATCGGCGGGCCAACCCGCCAAACGGGATGGGACGAGCTGAGTTTTTCAACCCATCTTAAAAGCAAAGCGGGGCGGGCTCATTTTTTGGCGGGTTGATGGTGAGCATAGGCGGGCCGAGGCGGGTCAGTGTGAAATAGGCTCGGGTTGGCGGGGCAGATTGAGTTTTTCAGCCCACTTTCAAAAGCAGGGCGGGGCGGGCCGCCCACTTTGCCACCTCTAAGTGGGAGAGTTTATAAGCTCCCACCTCACTCTCCGATATAAATCTGATGTTTCAGATATAAACGTTAATACAAATATTGAGTCAAGGGAAGTTATTTTCTTTGAAGACGTATTTCCTTATAAGAAAATACATGAATCAAGTGGTAATAATGATGATCAGGTTTTGATCCTGTAGAGGATGTAGAAGATGAACCTAGACGTAGCAAGAGGCAAATGACAGCCACATCCTTTGGACCTGATTTTATGACATATTTATTAGAAAATGAGCCTCGGACGTATAAGGAAGCTATAACGTCTCTAGAAGGACCATTCTGGGAAGAGGCTACAATAGTGAGATAGAGTCTATTTTGTCCAACCACACTTAGGAATTGGTAAATCTTCCTCCTGGCAATAAGCCTTTAGGAAGTAAGTGGGTTTTCAAAAGGAAATTGAAAGAAAATGACACTATTGATAAATATAAAGCTAGGCTTGTGGTAAAAGGCTACAGGCAACGTGAAGGTCTCGACTATTTTGATACTTATTCACCCGTTACAAGGACTACATCCATTAGGATGTTGATCGCGATAGTTGCATTGAATGGATTAGAAATACATCAAATGGATGTTAAGACCGTCTTCTTAAATGGCGACCCAGAAGAAGAGATATATTTAGAACAACCTGAAGGTTTCGTTGTTCCAGGACAAGAACGGAGAGTTTGTCGCTTAATAAAATCCCTTTACGGGTTAAAGCAAGCTCCAAAATAATGGCATGTGAAATTTGACAATGTTATGTTATCAAATGGATCTCGAATTAATGAGTGTGACAAATGTGTCTATGTTCGAAATACTGAAAAAGGATTTGCCATTTTCTGCCTTTATATAGACGACATGTTGATCATGGGTAGTAACAATCAAATGATTAAAGCTACCAAACAATTACTTAAAAGTAAATTTGATATGAAAGTTATGGGGATAGTAGACGCTATCCTAGGTGTTAAAATCCATAGAACATCTGCAGGGTTGGCCTTATCACAGGCTCACTATATAGCAGCTTATGAAAGCTTTTACTAGTAATCCAAATGAAAATCAAGCTATGGTAAGAGTTTTGGGATACCTCAAAATTTTAATTTGCATTACGTTCCACAAGTGGATATGTGTTCACCCTTGGTGGATGTGCTGTATCTTGGAAATCGTCTTTACTTTAAAAATTCAAAAGTTTGAATATTGCTCACAGGGGTTATATTCTCAAGTTTGAATATTGAGCATAACATACATCAGACTGCCCAAAACTTGAGCATATAGCTTTTGTGTTGTAGCTATATAGTGAGTTATATCACAGGCTCAGATGATGTATAGTGAGTTACATCACAAGAAGTCACCTATGTGAGTGATAAGTGAGGGCCGCTTCTATGAGAATTTTTCAAAGGCCGATTCTCTAAAACACTCGCAGAACCAGGCAGGTGTCCCACGACCAAAATGGGCACAACAAAGGACCAACTGTAAGAACCCGCACCGTTAATTAAGGTAATTAGTGAATTAATTATGATAATTAGGAAAAGATTCCATAATTGACCTTAATAATTATTATTGGGCTTAAATAATTATATTGAGTGAGTAAAAAATGCTGAAAGTCGCTTTTCGGAAGAAAAGCGCAAATACCGGTTCTGCTACCCGGTATAAATGCGTACCGAAAAAGTATCCCGAAAAATTATAACGAATGCATGATAATTACTAGAATATTATGTAGGACTTGTAAAACAAGTTTCAAGTCAAAATAATGTAATCTGATGCCAGAACTGATACTGGCTATGGAAAAATGCGTACCGGAAAGGTGCTCCGAAAAATAAAATAAAAATATGAAAAGTCTTAGAAAAATGTGTAGGTTTAGATTCCAAAGTATGGGATCAAGATCTTTTGCGTTGCTATTAAGGCTAATACTGCGCGTTTAGTGGCCTTGGGCTATAAATACTACCACCAAGGGCACAAAACCCTAGGCAGCTGCATTCATACGTGGGATTTGGGCTGATCAGCTGCTGTGCACTATTCCATTGTTCCTCTTCTTCCATTTCTTGGCCAAGTTATCACCTTTGATGCTTGTGTCACCATTCTAAACACTTGGGGAGGGTGAGAGTTAACCTTGGGGCTGCATTGTTGCCATCTTTCTGAGTTTAGGGAGCTGTGTTGGCTGGGTTGTGAGGCTGAGTTTGGAGCCTGAGTGATGGTTACCTTGTTGTGGTCATTTTGAGCTTCAAAGTGTCATCTTGGGATGCAAGAACCCACCTTGGAGATGCCATTTTCGTGCTCCTACTTGGTCTGAGTTTGAGGAGTTGTTGGAGAGCTCCATGAGCACTGTCCATTTTGTTTTTGAGCCTTGGTGAGTTCCACATACCATGATCATGTGTTTAAATGCTTAAAAAGGGAACCTTGATGCATGTATCCGGATATCAATATCCGGATATGGTATCCGGATATTGATATCCGGATGTGGGATCTGGGTATCCGGATATGGTATATCCGGATATGGTCAGTGTGATATCCGAATATTGCATATCCGGATATGTCCCTTGTAATATCCAGATATTCTGGGATTTCGCAGAACAGTAGCTGTGCTGTGTGGACAGTAGGCTATTGGGGGTTTGTGGACCCTAGATTAATGAAGTTGAACTTCTGTAATTAATGAACTAAGTCAGAATCATGTTATTTAGGGCTTATGGTTTTGTTGGAAGCCTCAAGATGTAAAACGTAAAGGAAAGGCGTAGTCTTTAAGTTGTATGCTTGTGTTGCATAATTAATGATATATTATTGGTCCATATCAGATTGTGATACTGCTGTGTTTGGACTTGAGAGTGGTTGGACTCTTGGCTTGGATAGCTAGCTTGCAAGGTAAGCTTTTGTGTCCTCGGTTTAGCTATGTTATGGTTCCACCATGTCCCATGGGGATGTGGTTTATGCATGATGTGTTACATGCTTTGATGTTTTGGAAATGATGTTGAGCTATTATATGCAATGTGCTTTTATGATATGCATGTGATGTCCACCTATACGGTAAGCCTGAGTATGTAGCACATACAAGATGGTGAGGCTGTGGGTGAGGTGCAAGCGGTGTTCCTTGTACTTATGTGGGTATAGGCGTATTCCTGCATTTCTCTGGCCAGTAGATTTTATAAACACACATGGCATGAATATCTGTTGCACTGCATAGTTTTGGAACTTATATTGTAAATACTATTTTTGAACTTATATTGCACATGTAAGTGAGCTTGGGGTGGAAGATCCTTGAGGACCCCTTGTCTTACTGAGATTTCTTGTTTAGAGATCTCACCCCACGTTTGGGGACGCTTATTTCAGGGTCAGGTAATGTTGAGGGCTCAGGTGGCAGGAGGCCAGAGCTGAGTTGATAGTATTATGACATGCTAGATGTTGACTGCTGCTATGTTTTCCCGCTTTGATTATGATATTATGTTGAGACTGCTATTGGGCATTGTTGCCTTATTTGGTGAGCATGGGGTTTGTCCATGCCACACAGACTTGCTATTGTCTTTTTAGCTAAAGTTGTATTAATGTATCAGGATTTTGACCCAGGCTATGTGTTGTAGTCCTATGGCTTTAGATACTCACATTATATTTATATATGAGGTATTTCAGTTAGTTGTCTTTCAATTTACATATAGGCAGTGTTTTATGAAATTGATTAAGTAATCAAGTTGGCTAAGGTTAATGACGTCATAATTGAATTAAAGAAAAAGTTATTCCACATTTTAATTAAGCGTGGCTTAATACGATAGTATGTTAACAATCCGGGTTAACACGAGCTGTTACATTTTATGGTATCAGAGCACTTTCTAGGGAAAAGCCTGTATGTATTGCAATAACTTAGGATGTTTCGTTGCGTGTCTACTTTGCGTTCTCTCTTATTGGTGTGTGTTATGATAATGCATATGTGACCACATGGCGTGAGCCTGATCAACTCATTCTTTGTGTAACTTGTGCAGAGTCATGGTGCCACCAAGGAGGAACTCTAGTACGAGCGAGGATCAACCAGATCCTATCCTGGCTGCATTAGCTGAGATGTAGGCGGCCCAACTAGCCGACCAGGAGGCCACGAGGTTGGCAAACCAGGCGATGCTGGATGCTATCAGAGAGGCGAACCGGCGAGCCACTGCTGAGGTTCTGGAGGAGAACCGGATGACCAACATGACTATGATGAGGGACATGTTGGAGGAGTTGAGGGCTGGTCCTGCTGCTGGCCAGTGTCCTCCACCACCGCCACCGCCTCCACCTCCACCTAGTCAATAGGAGGACACCCAGAGTCAGATGGGTGAGGGTAGTCATTTGACGGGGGCTTTGCAAACCATTCCCGTATTTGCTGAGGATCGTGACAAGATCGACCGCCGGCTGAATGCTTTCCGCAAGCATAAGCCACCTTCGTTTGATGGGTCCTACGAGCCCATTGCTGCTGCTAGATGGCTTCAGGCCCTGGACAAGATATTCAGGGTGATGCAGAGCACCGATCCGCAGAAGCTGATGTTCGCCACGTACATGTTGGAGGGCGATGCCCATGAGTGGTGGACGAACACCTCTCAGGCGTTCGAGATGCAGGGGCATGTGATGACATGGCCATTCTTTGAGGACTACTTTCTGGGTCAGTACTTTCCTTATGATGCTCAGGAGAGGAAGCAGAGAGAGTTTGACAGATTGGTTCAGGGCTCGTTGTCTGTGGACGAGTACCTGGCTAAGTTTAATGAGCTTGTTAAGTTTGCTCATTCCCGCATGGCGAGGCCGACTCCTATTTTTCTTGCTGCTAAGTTACGGAGGGGACTTAATGAGGACATTGATGGACACCTTGCTGGTTCTGCTTCGAGAGATTTTGGGGCGTTGGTACAGCAGTGCCGTGATATCAAGGACTACTGCCGTGCAGGTCAGGCCAAAAAGGCCAAGATTGAGGTGCCACAGGGTACCGGTGGTTCCGCTTCCTGGAGAGACAGGAAGTTTGGGAACAAGGGCAAGGGAAAACAGTTGGCGGCTAAGCAAGCGCCGAATCAGTTTAAGAAGACTCCTACTCAAGGGAACACAGCGAGACCACCTGCTCCCAGATGCTCGGGATGCGGGAAGTCACACTTTGGGCCGTGTGCTACGGGTCAGCTGATATGCTTCTAGTGTGGCAAGGAGGGCCACTACTCCAGAGATTGCCCGACGGCGAGAGTTGCTGTAGTGCAGGCTGTGCCATTGCAGATGGTTCCTACTGGGGCACCAGCAGTGCCACCTACTACGGGGCGAGTGTACACACTTGATCGTCAGCAGTCGGACAGAGCTCCGAACCTGGTCCGAGGTACTTTTACCATTGGTGGTTAAGCTGTTGATGTGCTTTTTGATTCCGAGGCAACACATTCTTTTGTTGCTACCCCTATTGTTGTGGGGCTTGAGTTGCCCAGTGATGTGCTTTCTCCACCGATGCGGGCGACCACCGCCACCGGAGAAAAATGTTTGACCTCCACTGTCCATCGCGACGTAGCGTTTCAGTGGGATGGCCGTGACTTCTCGGTAGATCTGATGAGATTGCTGATGGTCAACTTGGAGATTATTCTGGGCATGGATTGGTTGTCCAGAAATTGTGCATTGATTGATTGCTGTGCCAAGAAAGTGGTGATGTCTCCGGGTGGGTCCACAGCCAGTTCCTTACCATTCATTTCAGTCCTGCAGGCGAGGAGGGCCTTGAGAGCAGGGGCATTTGGCTATGTTTTGTTGGGAGGTTTGGTGAGTGGGACACAGGAGGATCTCACTGGCATTCCTGTGGTGAGGGAATTCCTCGAGGTGCTTCCCGAGGAGATTCCTGAGTTTCCACCGCAGAGGGAGATAGAGTTCTCCATTGACTTATTACCTGGTGTGGGGCCTATATCGTTGGCTCCCTACCGGATGTCGCCACCGGAGTTGGTAGAGCTAAAGAAGCATATTGAGGAGCTTTTAGCGAAAGATTTCATTCGGCCGAGTGTGTCTCCTTGGGGAGCACCGATCATTTTTGTGAAAAAGAAAGATGGGACTATGCGGTTGTGCACCGACTACAGACAGTTGAACAAGGTGACAATCAAGAACAAGTATCCCCTTCCACGCATTGATGATTTGTTGGATCAGCTCAGGGGTGCTTGTGTGTATTCCAAGATTGATCTCCGGTCCGGTTACCATCAGATATGGGTAAAGCCGGAGGATGTCCCAAAGACAGCGTTTCGCTCGAGGTACGGGCATTATGAGTACTTGGTGATCCCGTTTGGACTCACCAATGCACCCACAGTGTTCATGGACTACATGAACAGGATCTTCCAGCCATACCTGGATCAGTTTGTGATCATTTTCATTGACGACATCTTGATTTACTCCAAGACAGAGGAGGAGCATGCTGAGCACTTGAAGATTGTTTTACAAGTGTTGAAAGAGAAAAAGCTATATGCTAAGCCGTCAAAATGTGAGTTTTGGCTCAAGGCGGTGAAATTTCTGGGTCATTAGATTTCTGCTGATGGAGTTGTAGTTAATCCTAACAAGATTGAGGCCGTGATGGATTGGGAGAGGCCCAAGACGGTTACAGAAGTGAGAAGCTTCTTGGGTTTGGCTGGGTACTACAGGAGGTTCATAGAGGGATTCTCCAAGATGGAGCTACCAATGACTCGCCTTACCCGAAAGGAGACTCCATTCGTGTGGACACATGAGTGTGAGGAGTGCTTCCAGGAGTTGAAGGAGAGACTGACTACTGCTCCTGTGTTAGTCCTTCCTGATCCTGCGAAGCAGTTTGAGTTATATTGTGATGCCTCTGGTAAGGGGTTAGGCTGCGTGTTAATGCAGAAAGGGAAAGCTGTTGCTTATGCTTCAAGACAGTTGAAACCTCATGAGGAGAACTACCCGACTCACGACCTGGAGTTGGCAGCTATTGTTTTTGCTTTCAAGATTTGGAGGCATTACCTGTTTGGCATGAAATTTGCTGTATTCAGTGGCCACAAGAGTCTGAAATACCTGTTTGACCAGAAGGAGTTGAACATGAGACAGCGGAGATGGATGGAGTTCTTGAAGGACTACGACTTTGAGTTGAGGTATCATCCTGGCAAGGCCAATGTGGTAGCCGATGCTTTGAGTCGGAAATCCGTGAGCTTATCCAGCTTGATGATGAGCGAATACGAGGTGATCGAAAAGTTCAGAGACTTGAGAGTAAACTCCTTGTTTGGGGGCACACTACTTGAGATGGAAACAGCAGAAGTGATTAATGAGCTGATGGAAAAGATTAAAGAGACGCAAGTGCAAAGAGAGTGCCTTGATTATGTGAAGAACCAGGACGGTGTGTCTTGGAATGAGGATGACTTGTTGCTGTTTCAGAAGAGGGTTGTAATCCCTCGAGGGCCATTGACTGAGGAGGTTATGGCAGAGGCTCATAAGGGCCAGTTTACTATCCACCTTGGTGCGACGAAAATCTATCAGGACTTAAAGAGAAATTTTTGGTGGCCGGGCATGAAGAAGGACATAGCGGTTTACGTATCCAAATGCCTTATTTGTCAGAAAGTGAAGATTGATCACCAGAAACCGTCTGGTAAACTTTAACCTCTTGAGATTCCACAGTGGAAGTGGGAGAGCATTTCCATGGAACACAAAGGAATGAGTTGATCAGACCCACACTGAGGAATCACATATACATTAATCATAAATAGTTCACAGATAGCTATGGAACACAAGATACAAACATACACAATCAGAGTTCCCTTACAATACTGCTCTGATACCATAAAATGTAACAGCCCGTTGTACACCGGTATTGTTAACATTGATTATGATATTAAGCGCAGTTACAATCACAGTAATTGGTTAATTAAATTACGGGCAACTTTTTTTTTCTTTTATCATATCCTTTTCATAACAATAACCTTTTCCGTAATCAATTAAAACAACACTATAATTGTAAATGCAATTCGCGGAATCATTAAGTTTATTAACATCACTAATCTCTCTTTTTATTCGACTCATTTAAACTCATCATCTTACTCTCACGTTTTACCATGTTATAGTCCTTTACACAAGCTACGCGTGGTTTCAAGCCACGTACCATTTGGAGTTCTACCCACCAAGTTAAGCCCCTTTCTTTTAGTCTAGAAAAATCTGAATTTTCGAAATTTACACTGTGGTAATCGATTACCAGTGGGTGGTAATCGATTACCACCTGTCAAAAATGAGGCAGTAGCTAAAATCTTGCATCCTCTGTTCTCTGGTAATCGATTACCAAGCTTGGGTAATCGATTACCTCACTTGGTAATCGATTACCAGCCTCTGGTAATCGATTACCAATGGAGACAGTAGCATTTATTTCGTCCCCTGTTGCATGGTAATCGATTACCATGCTTGGGTAATCGATTATTATGCAGTAAAAGTGACAGATTACAGCATTTTCAGCCCAAAAAGAGTTGTGTAATCCATCCCTAACACCTTAGTACTCCACACAACACTTAAACATACCCTAATGTAGGCTCTAGGCCCTTCCATCATGCATTTTCATTCAATCATGCATCATTTACAAAGTCTTTAGTATCATGGCCATTTTACAACAAATATGGACCATTTTACAACATAATTGCCAAGGCTTCAAGTGCAAGAATTGTGGCAATGGACAAGTCCCACGCTCACTCAAAATATACAATTATCCATGGCACGAATAATAAGCAATAAACAAGACTTAGAAAGTAATCATGAACACTACAAAAGCATGGAAATAACATCATGCCATATGTTCATGACCTAAGTCTCAAAACACTAATGTCATGCTATGTGCACTCCATAACTCCTCCAAAATGTCATGCAAGCTCAATGCACCGCATGCCATCCGCTGTCCACTAAGCGGGCTTCTTGCCCGAAGCTCCTCCCGGCTCATAGTGCCCTGAAATGTGGTCCCCCAAACACGGGGTGAGATATACAAATATATCTCAGTAAACCAAGGGAGCTAGAGGCTCTCTCCACCCCATGGCTCACTCAATGTGCAAATATAACATCATATAACATGCATGCAATACAATATCACCAACAACTGGAGACAAACCGAGAACATCCACAATAGGATTTACGTTCAAGGACTCCATCATATAACTCCCGAGGCAATCCTGGTGCCTCTCCCATGGTTGAGAAGACTCCATGGCAAAACCCAACTGGAACTCCTCATGAGCCCTATCCAGCGGATGTCCCACGTTTGGATCATCCTGGTGTCGCTCCCAGAGTCGACCCCACGGCATACCCAACTGGCATTCCCACACGGAATAATCCAGCGGATGTCCAAACCAACACACGTCAACTGGCTAGTGACCAAACAATTTTCACACAATTCAAGCAATATGGCATACAAGCACATAATCACACAATGCCATAAACACAAAATCCAACCACAACCTTCCACTAGGTGTGGTGGAGCACACAAGGGATTAAACCCCAGTTCCAAGGGTTTACCTCAACACAAGCAAATCCGTTCCACACGTATGCTCCAAATCAATCTTTCACAATCACGTCCGTGTGAGGCACCCTACAACGATCCACAATTCCAAGTTACACCAAACCTCAATTTTCATGAATTTTCCACAAATTTTCCTAAGTTAAAAACCTAACTTTTTCACCAAAATTTATCATAGCATTTCTAGCTTACAAGCATCATTCTAAGGCATTTTCATCTAATAGCATTTTTCCATTTGGGCTCTCTATCATCACACATCTAAGATTAAAGACTTAGTGCATAAATTTCTAGATCTACAAAATCAACCACAAAAATACCACAAATATACTTACAATCTAGTGTATGCACACCACCAAGGTTTCACCAATCCAAAGGAGATCCAAAAACTTCAAAAACTCCAAGAACACCCAATGGTTCGGATCTGACTTCGCCCAAAAACGCAGCAAGGAGGTGGATTCAAGGCTTGGGAGTATCACCAATGGCTTTAGAAGGTTGTTTACAATAGATTTCAACACCAAGATCAAGAGATTTGGTGGAGAAATGAAGAAATGGTGAGGAAAAGGTGAAATGGTTTCTTGTTCTTCAATGGCAGGGAAAAGGCACGGGAGAAAAGAAAGAAAAGAGGAAGAAGGCGTGGGGAAAAAGGGTGGGAAGCTAAGTGACTTCGGTCACACGGGTCCCACACGCGATCTAACTTTAATCCCGATAAAATTTCTGATCATAAATTCTTAATCTACATATTTTTCCAGTCCATGACATATTTTTATTTCCTAAAAATATTGATAAAAATTTCACACTTACCGGTACACTCATACCGCAGTATTTAACACTTAAAAATCACTATTCATCATTTTTTCACAAATTTGCCTATTCACTCAATTTTCCGCCCTGATTCCATTTCCAGCATTATTTTTGTCAAATGAAATCTCTAATTCAATTTTTATGCCTCAGAATACACGGCTGGTCAATTACCATTTTGCCCTTTTTGCCCATTTTGGCCATAAATCATGGTTTTTCATTAATCCATCAACTTTCATTTCACATTATAATATAAAATACACATTTAAATATATGAGGTGTTATATTCATCCCCCTTTTAGAAATTTTGTCCGCAAAATTAAATCATACCTGCTCGCTAACTCAGGATACAGCCGAAGAATCTCGTCCTCCCGCTCCCAAGTAGCCTCCTCAGGTGTGCGGCCTTCCCACTGAATCTTCAACATGGGAATAATTTTACTTCTCAATCTCTTTTCACTGCGGTCCAATATTGCAATAGGACCGATGGGAGTCTTCAAGTTCTCCCTGATTTCAATATTATCCGGTATCACCACATGTGATTCATCCGGAACATAACGCTGCAACTGCGACACATGAAAAACATCATGTAAATTAGACAACTGCGGGGGTAAGGCAAGCTGATAGGCCACCAATCCTACTCTTTTCATAATTTGATATGGTCCAATGAACCGTGGACTCAGCTTCCTCACACCCAACGCACGGCCAACACCCGTGACCGGAGATAACCGTACAAAAACATGGTCACCTTCCTCAAATTCCAGCGGTCTATGCTTGTTGTCATAGTAGCTTTTCTGCCGACTCTGTGCCTGTTTCAATTTTTCTCTGATCATTTCAATTTGCACTGTTGTTTCCTGCACAAAATCCGGACCAAATCTTTCTTTATCGCCTACCTCAGTCCAACAAGTAGGAGTACGACACCTCCTGCCATACAAAACCTCATACGGTGCCATACCCAGACTGGAGTGAAAACTGTTATTATAAGAAAACTCCACCAATGACAAGTACCTATCCCAGGCAGTACCCTGTTCCAATGTGCAAGCTCTCAGCATATCCTCAAGTGTCTGTATGGTCCTCTCAGTCTGACCATCAGTTTGCGGGTGATACGCAGTGCTCAGTCGAAGCTGAGTGCCAAAAGCCTGCTGCAAAGCTCCCCAAAAACGTGAAGTAAACTTCGGGTCCCGATCACTGACAATGCTAATCGGTATCCCATGGAGTCTAACAATCTCCTTTACATACAACGTAGCCAACTTCTCTGTGGTGAAATCCACTCGTACTGGTAGAAAATGTGCAGACTTCGTAAGTCGGTCCACAATAACCCAAATTGAATCATAACCAGCTTGAGTTCGCGGCAATCCAACAACAAAATCCATCGAAATACTCTCCCATTTCCATTCTGGTATATCCAGCGGCTGAAGTAATTCAGCAGGTTTCTGATGCTCTATCTTTACTTTCTGACAAACCAAGCACTTAGATACGTACTCAGCAACATCCCTTTTCATCCCAGGCCACCAGAACTTAACTTTCAAATCTTGGTACATTTTTGTGGCACCTGGGTGGATAGCATATTGACCCTTATGGGCCTCAGTCATAACTTCCTCTGCAAGTTCCTTGGGCACAACAATCCTGCCCTGATATAACAATAATCCATGTTCATTAACAGATATGCCACTCTGGCCTTTCAAATACTTTATACTTTCATTTCGAATCTGAGTCTCCTTAATCTTCTCGTGCAGCTCGTTTTCAATCCGAGTCAACTCCATATCACACATTCTCCCAGCAAAGAAATCCGTTATTTTCATGTCACGAAATTGCTCAATCACTTCATTGTCCCACATCATCATATGAGATAAATTGACAGACTTCCTACTCAACGCATCTGCCACAACATTAGCCTTTCCCGGGTGGTATTTCAGCTCAAAGTCATAGTCTTTCAAGAATTCAACCCATCTACGCTGCCTCATATTCAGCTCCTTCTGATCAAACAAATATTTCAAGCTCTTATGATCACTGAACACAGCAAATTTCATCCCATATAGAAAGTGCCTCCAGATTTTCAAGGCAAACACAATAGCAGCCAGTTCCAAGTCGTGCGTCGGATAATTCTCTTCATGCGGCCTTAACTGCCTAGACGCATAAGCAATCACTTTTCCTTCCTGCATCAGTACGCTCCCTAAACCTTTCTTAGAAGCATCACAATATAAAACAAACTCACCCTCCGGATCAGGTAGAGTTAACACCGGAGCAGTGGTCAACTTCTCTTTAAGTAGTAGAAAACAGTCCTCACATTCCTGGGTCCACACAAAAGGAGTATCCTTTCGTGTCAATCGGGTCAACGGTAGAACCATTGCAGAAAATCCCTGTATAAACCGGCGATAATAACCACCAAGCCCCAGAAAACTTCTAATCTCAGTCACAGTCTTAGGTCGTTCCCAGTCGCTTACCGCTTCAATCTTACTAGGATCCACTGCAACACCACTTGCAGAAATAACATGACCCAAAAATTGCACCTCAGACAACCAGAATTCACACTTAGATGGTTTAGCATATAGTTTCTTATCCTTCAATACCTGCAACACAGTGCTCAAATGGTCGATGTGCTCCTCCTTACTCTTAGAATAGATCAAGATGTCATCAATAAATACAATCACGAACTGGTCCAAATACGGTTTAAAGATGCGGTTCATATAATCCATGAACACCGCAGGGGCATTAGTAAGCCCAAAAGGAATCACTTGATATTCAAAATGTCCATATCTGGATCGGAAAGCTGTTTTAGGTACATCCTCCGGTTTAATCCGAATCTGGTGATATCCGGACCGGAGATCGATCTTCGAAAACACACAGGCATCCCTCAACTGATCTAATAAATCATCAATGCGCGGCAACGGGTACCGGTTCTTAATAGTCACTTTATTCAACTGTCGGTAGTCAGTGCACAATCTCATGCTACCATCCTTTTTCTTCACAAATATCACCGGTGCTCCCCACGGAGACACACTCGGCCTGATAAAATTCTTTGCAGATAATTCTTCAATGTGTTTCTTCAACTCGGCCAACTCAAGTGGCGACATCCGGTATGGAGCCAAGGAGATCAGCCCCACACCAGGCAATAGGTCAATCGAGAATTCAATCTCTCTCTCAGGCGGAAATTCCGGTATCTCATCAGGGAATACATCCTCAAAATCATTAACAACCGGAATAGAAGAAATCTCCTATTTTTTGTCACCCACCAATCTGCCCAAAAGGACATACCCCAAATCTCCAGCCTTCAAGGCTTTCACAGTTTGACTAACAGACAAATACAAAGACGGACAAACAAACGGCCTCTCGTGAGATAGCAACAACCTCTTTCCGCAGCAATCAATCATTGCGCAGTTCCGAGACAACCAATCCATCCCCAATATCAAATTGACAGAGGCCAGGGGTAAGATAATTAAATCAATGGTATAACCCCTGCCTAAATAGGTGAACTTCACATCTTCACAAATCCAAGACGATTCACTAACCTCTCCTGTAGCGGTAGTAATACGCATCGGAGGAACCATTCGGGTTACCTTTAAGTCCAACGCCTTAGCCACATAGTCCGCCACAAAAGAATGTGTTGCTCCCGAATCAAATAACACAGACAAATCAACATTAGAGAGGAAAATTATACCTTTTACCAAATTCGGAGCCTTTTCAGTATGTTGAGCATTTGTAGTATATACTCGTCCCACAGTAGGAACAGCAGCAGTAGGAGTAGCAGTAGCAGTAGCGGTCGGCAAGGCCTGCAGATTCGCAGCCTGCGCCGAAGAAGATGGACAATCTCTAGCAAAGTGGCCATTCCGACCACACTTAAAACAAGCCAACGGACCAGCACCACATACACCTTTGTGGTATTTCCTGCACTTCCCACATTGTGGGGTAAAATATCTGTCCGCAGCACCACCACCACCAGGGTTTCCACCCCTCTTGAACTGTCCAGGAGGCTGCCTTACATGCAACCCCCTACCCGTATTATTATTGAAGCCTCCTCTATTAGTATTTCCAGAAGGACCAGGTGTCCTCTTAACATCTTGTTCCTTTGTCGTATCAGATTTCGGATACCTACCATATACAGTCTCGACCCTCTTGCATTGGGTCACCAAGTCAGCAAAGTTTCTCACCGTAGTATTAGACATTCTCTTAGCAATCTTCTCATTCAGCCCTCTTTGGAATTTAGCTGAAAAAAACTCAGGAGTAGGTAGAGTACCTCCATAATTTGCAAACTTGACAAGTTCATTAAATTTTGCCACATAGGCATCCACTGTCATGACTCCCTGCACAAGGCTATCAAACTCACCTTGCTTTGCCTCCCGAACATCACGGGGAAAATATTCTTCATGAAATAAACCTTCAAACATAGTCCAAGAAATAATCTCACCCTGAATAGCATATGGGCGAGACACATTGTCCCACCACTCCTGGGCGTCACCCTCCAGCATATAAACCGAATACAACAATTTTTGTGGATCTTGGCATCTCATCACTTGGAAAATCTTATCCATTCCCCTCAACCAAGCAGTAACCTCCTTCGGGTCCCTTGACCCCAGAAAAGCGGGTGGCTTGTGTTTCCTAAAAGATATGAGCCTACGCTCATCATCAGCATTATCAACTACCTGCCCCGCAACCCCAGTGGATTGGGCAACAGATGACGGATCAGGAACATAGCTAGGGTCAGTGGTATGATGACTAGCCTCACCAGTGTGGTGACTAGCCCCACTCTCCCCCTGTTGAGGAGTAACAGATGGCGTCGGTGTAGGAGTCACCGTAGCCGTGTGTGGAGGTGAATTATCCCTCTTAGGACGATTTCTATCGGCCCTCATTTCTGCCATAAAGGCCTGCATCATATCCTGATTAGTCTTCATCAGGTTTTCAGTCATATTTCTATTTACAGCCGTCTCCGCCTGCAGAGCATTCAGGACTGCAGTGACCGGATCCGGTGGCAAAGGACCTGCACCACGTGCCCCACGGCGACCACGCGCCCTACTCATGATATCTGTACATGTAACACAAAGGAATGAGTTGATCAGACCCACACTGAGGAATCACATATACATTAATCATAAATAGTTCACAGATAGCTATGGAACACAAGATACAAACATACACAATCAGAGTTCCCTCACAATACTGCTCTGATACCATAAAATGTAACAGCCCGTTGTACACCGGTATTGTTAACATTGATTATGATATTAAGCGCAGTTACAATCACAGTAATTGGTTAATTAAATTACGGGCAACTTTTTTTTTTCTTTTATCATATCCTTTTCATAACAATAACCTTTTCCGTAATCAATTAAAACAACACTATAATTGTAAATGCAATTCGCGGAATCATTCAGTTTATTAACATCACTAATCTCTCTTTTTATTCGACTCATTTAAACTCATCATCTTACTCTCACGTTTTACCATGTTATAGTCCTTTACACAAGCTACGCGTGGTTTCAAGCCACGTACCATTTGGAGTTCTACCCACCAAGTTAAGCCCCTTTCTTTTAGTCTAGAAAAATCTGAATTTTCGAAATTTACACTGTGGTAATCGATTACCAGTGGGTGGTAATCGATTACCACCTGTCAAAAATGAGGCAGTAGCTAAAATCTTGCATCCCCTGTTCTCTGGTAATCGATTACCAAGCTTGGGTAATCGATTACCTCACTTGGTAATCGATTACCAGCCTCTGGTAATCGATTACCAGTGGAGACAGTAGCATTTATTTCGTCCCCTGTTGCATGGTAATCGATTACCATGCTTGGGTAATCGATTATTATGCAGTAAAAGTGACAGATTACAGCATTTTCAGCCCAAAAAGAGTTGTGTAATCCATCCCTAACACCTTAGTACTCCACACAACACTTAAACATACCCTAATGTAGGCTCTAGGCCCTTCCATCATGCATTTTCATTCAATCATGCATCATTTACAAAGTCTTTAGTATCATGGCCATTTTACAACAAATATGGACCATTTTACAACATAATTGCCAAGGCTTCAAGTGCAAGAATTGTGGCAATGGACAAGTCCCATGCTCACTCAAAATATACAATTATCCATGGCATGAATAATAAGCAATAAACAAGACTTAGAAAGTAATCATGAACACTACAAAAGCATGGAAATAACATCATGCCATATGTTCATGACCTAAGTCTCAAAACACTAATGTCATGCTATGTGCACTCCATAACTCCTCCAAAATGTCATGCAAGCTCAATGCACCGCATGCCATCCGCGTCCACTAAGCGGGCTTCTTGCCCGAAGCTCCTCCCGGCTCATAGTGCCCTGAAATGTGGTCCCCCAAACACGGGGTGAGATATACAAATATATCTCAGTAAACCAAGGGAGCTAGAGGCTCTCTCCACCCCATGGCTCACTCAATGTGCAAATATAACATCATATAACATGCATGCAATACAATATCACCAACAACTGGAGACAAACCGAGAACATCCACAATAGGATTTACGTTCAAGGACTCCATCATATAACTCCCGAGACAATCCTGGTGCCTCTCCCATGGTTGAGAAGACTCCATGGCAAAACCCAACTGGAACTCCTCATGAGCCCTATCCAGCGGATGTCCCACGTTTGGATCATCCTGGTGTCGCTCCCAGAGTCGACCCCACGGCATACCCAACTGGCATTCCCACACGGAATAATCCAGCGGATGTCCAAACCCAACACACGTCAACTGGCCAGTGACCAAACAATTTTCACACAATTCAAGCAATATGGCATACAAGCACATAATCACACAATGCCATAAACACAAAATCCAACCACAACCTTCCACTAGGTGTGGTGGAGCACACAAGGGATTAAACCCCAGTTCCAAGGGTTTACCTCAACACAAGCAAATCCGTTCCACACGTATGCTCCAAATCAATCTTTCACAATCACGTCCGTGTGAGGCACCCTACAACGATCCACAATTCCAAGTTACACCAAACCTCAATTTTCATGAATTTTCCACAAATTTTCCTAAGTTAAAAACCTAACTTTTTCACCAAAATTTATCATAGCATTTCTAGCTTACAAGCATCATTCTAAGGCATTTTCATCTAATAGCATTTTTCCATTTGGGCTCTCTATCATCACACATCTAAGATTAAAGACTTAGTGCATAAATTTCTATATCTACAAAATCAACCACAAAATACCACAAATATACTTACAATCTAGTGTATGCACACCACCAAGGTTCCACCAATCCAAAGGAGATCCAAAAACTTCAAAAACTCCAAGAACACCCAATGGTTCGGATCTGACTTCGCCCAAAAACGCAGCAAGGAGGTGGATTCAAGGCTTGGGAGTATCACCAATGGCTTTAGAAGGTTGTTTACAATAGATTTCAACACCAAGATCAAGAGATTTGGTGGAGAAATGAAGAAATGGCGAGGAAAAGGTGAAATGGTTTCTTGTTCTTCAATGGCAGGGAAAAGGCACGGGAGAAAAGAAAGAAAAGAGGAAGAAGGCGTGGGGAAAAAGGGTGGGAAGCTAAGTGACTTCGGTCACACGGGTCCCACACGCGATCTAACTTTAATCCCGATAAACTTCTGATCATAAATTCTTAATCTACATATTTTTCCAGTCCATGATATATTTTTATTTCCTAAAAATATTGATAAAAATTTCACACTTACCGGTACACTCATACCGCAGTATTTAACACTTAAAAATCACTATTCATCACTTTTTCACAAATTTGCCTATTCACTCAATTTTCCGCCCTGATTCCATTTCCAGCATTATTTTTGTCAAATGAAATCTCTAATTCATTTTTTATGCCTCAGAATACGCGGCTGGTCAATTACCATTTTGCCCTTTTTGCCCATTTTGGCCATAAATCATGGATTTTCATTAATCCATCAACTTTCATTTCACATTATAATATAAAATACACATTTAAATATATGAGGTGTTATAGTATGTATCTTTTACTTATGTGTGTATATTTATATATATATATATATATATATATATATATATATATGTCAATTGAATGACTGATATTTTTAAATGCTTAAAAATTAAACAAAGTAACCTTAGAGTATGAATGGTTAGCTTCAAACTATTATAAGCATTTTTTCTAGGACCTCTTATGCTTAGACCACTTGCAAATTTACTTGAATACTAAACATAGTAAACTTAAGGGAGATGACCATCTGAACTCTCCAATTTTTACTCCTATGTACAGGGTAACATTAGGCACAATTCAGATGAAAGCTCATCATGATGAACTTCTTCAAACTTTTTTTTCTTATGGTGTCATAGGAAATTAAAAAAGAAAAAGAGTAAAGTAAATACACTCAAAAAGAAAGAAATACACAAAATGCAGAAACACTTGCATTTTGCCTAGACATTTTTTATTAAAAGAATGACTATGATGGAATTTTACACAAGACAGGTTGTGTAAGGATTCTATTAATAAAAGTTAGCACATATATATACCATAGGATAACAAAAAAAGAAGATCATTCAAACAGGTTTCACATATTACCCTTAGAAATTCTCATGGCCAGGCCAAAATCAGCAAGCTTTATTTCCCCCGAAGCCGTAAGCAGAATATTCTCAGGCTTGATATCTCTGTGCACAACTCCCATATCATGACAATACTTGATGACCAACATCACTTCCTTAAGTATATTAGCAGCCCGTTGTTCAGAACAAGGGCCTTCCCTAAACATCTGGTCGATTAGACTTCCCCCAGAGCACAATTCCATCACCAGATGAGAGCAATCAGCTTCCTCGTACACTTCCAGCAGAGTCACAACCCCAGGATGCCCAGACAAGTGCTGCATTATCTCCACCTCCCTATAAACAGTCTCATCCCCCTTCTTCAGAGTCTTACACGCATACTCCGCACCGCCAACAAGAGACCTACACAAACAAATAGATCCATACTTTCCTTGCCCGATCGTCACCCCGGTAACATAATCATCTACAATCTTCTTCTTCCTCCCCATCTGGGTAGCCACATCAATGCAACCTATCTTCCTCTTTAGGCCTCTTCCCGCTGTCATCAGAGATGATGAATAAGGAGGAGCAGTGGGAAAACCCGCCACCCTACTCTTGTAGGAACCAGCTGTGTCTATCTTAGTATTTTCTCTACACCTCTTCTTCAACCTCGAACAATCTTCCATCAAATAATGAGACTTCAAATTGGACGACGGAGACCCATGATTGGATCTCAAAATGTCAGTCAATTTCGAGGACTCGTCACACTCACTTCCTTTCCTTTTCATCCTCATAACATCAACATAATCATCTACATTTCGTCGAAAGTTTCGAATGAAACATTTCCCTCAAAATATTTGACAAAACAATTTCCGTCAAAATTTTCATCGGAACACATTTCCATCGAAATTTTGAAAGAAAAACATTCCGTTAAATTTTTTGACGAAATACTTTTTTCGTTTAAAGCACTTCATGGGGGAAATCATTTTCGTCAAAACTTTTGTCAGAAACTAAATTTCGATAGAAAATTTATTTTTGTAAAAATTTTCATCGGAGAAAAATTTCCGTCGTTTTTCGACGAAGAGTATTCTGACGAAAAAATTTTGTGACAATTTTCGTAGCTTGCAGCATTGAAATTTCATAAAAAATATTATCTTTTTTAATATTGTGAAAAGTACGTAAGTAATTTTGTTAGAAATTTTAAACTTAATTTAGTTTGTAAAATATAATAATTATATTAATTTTAAAAATGGGTAAGATGGTAAAAATATCTTATTAACCCTCCATTTTCATCCCTTGTCATTTTTTAACTCCCAAACAAAGGAAGGGAATACCCTCCAATTCCCTTCCCTTCCTTCCCCTCCCTCCCCCTTGGATCCCCTTCCTTCTCTTCCCCTCCTAACTCCCAAACAAAGCTAAGGTACATCAACGTTACAGAAGATTCATCCAAATGTTATAGGACGTAACTCATTGGCTGGATAACAAGGAGTACTTCCCGTACTTACATTCCATCATTTGACCAGATACAAATTCATCTTCTTATAAGAGTGGCCTCAACTTTACTAGTAGGTTTCTTTTTTTTTTTTTTAGTGGAGAGAGGGAGGGGGCGGGGGGGATGGCTGACGCTTTTCTTTGCATGCATGAAGTTTTAGGATTTGAATTATGAGTAAGGATATTCTAACTACCAAAAATTCTTACTACCTATCACATCACCATTGGATCAAAGAGAGAGAATGTTAAAAAGTTTTTGAAGAGAGAGAAAATGTTAATCTAATGGTAATTAGATAGGTAGTAAGTTGGTAGTGAAAAATTTTGGTAGTGAGAATATCTCTCCTCTTGAATTATTACTATTATTATTTTCTTAGAGTTTCCTTTGAGAACGTGATGGTGTCATGCAATAGGAATGAATATATTCGGGAGTGATATTATCAGCTGTTAGAAATATATTGTAATTAGAGTTTTCTTATTTTATTATGTAATTAGGGTTTCCTTATTTCATTAGGATTTTTTATTAGGTCTGATTGTATTAGGTTTGGGCTTAGCCCATTAGTATGTCTATATATATTGTACATCCTTCATTGGTTTTGGAAGCAAAAATCATCTGATTCAATCCTTTCGGTTTGATTATATAATCATCCATTCGTTTGAATTTTTTTTCAAATCCGATTCGATTCAATCCGATTTTTTTTATTTAGATTGAATCGGTTTTTGATTTTTTGAAAATCCTAAAATCTGTTTCTTGATTATTGTGCAGAGAACATCTTTTGTATATATTGGCTTTGTAATTTTTTTCTAAAATATTAAAAGTATGAGTAAATGATAATATAGTTTTTTTTTGGAAATTGAGATATGAAGCTCCAAATATATGAAATTTTGTTGATGAGCTATGACTAAGGGCTTGTTTGGTGTGATGTATAAGGCATGATAGTATAAGCTTATACTATACGTTATGTCAATTTTAGTTGTTTGGTGTGAATATCGTATAGTATAAGCTTATACAACATGATACTTTTATACATCGAATGATGTATAATTTAATCAGGCCTACGAGGATAGGAAGGGGTTGATGTATTAACCAATGCAATTATCAGAAATTAATATAATATTTTATTATTAATATAATAAAAAATAATTTTTGAATAGATAAATTTTTCAAATATTGTAGATTTTTAATTTTATAAAAATTAATATTTTTTTGACATACTCATCAACTTATTTCTATAAAAATTAATATCACCTGATATATTTGGAAGAATGATATAAATTCACTAGTAAAATGTATTTTGGTCAAAATATTTATTTTATCTTATCTAGTATTATAGGGTGCGTTACCAAACATTGAATGATAGTATCTTATACAATATATTGTATTGTACAATATCATGTCAAATGCTCGATAATATTAAAATTGAATCAGGTCTTATACTATCCAGCGTTTGGCACTGTATTGCGTAAAATAATATATTGTATAAGATAATATCATCTAATATTTGGTAATACACTGTATAATACTATTTACGATAAAAATAAATTTTTTTAATAAAAATATCCTTTAATAAAGAATTTATATAATTCTTCAAACAATGTCATATGATATTTATTTTTATAAAAATTTATTGTTCAATGTGTCCAAAACATAAATTAATTTTTGTAATTATAAAAATATTCAATATTTTAAAAATTAATATATTGAAAAATCGATTATTATTTTAATATATTAATATTAAAACAATATATTAATCTTTTAGAATTATATTGGTCAACGATGTTAATACATCAATCTTTTATCCCTCCCCTATAGGTCGGATTAAGTCATACTTCATTTTGTATTTGTTATTTCTTTGTTGTTGTTGTTGGGTATATATGAAATTTAGAAGAGATGTAATTGTTACAATTGTTCTTCTCGGATCACTATCATGTCCACGTTTTTTTTATCATGCACCTACGTCGTACCTTCTAAACTTTTTTAATTTATGTTTTTTTTTTTAAGAATGGGTTTTTTTTTTTAAATTGTTAGCTTTATTTTTCTTGATTCCATGTTAATAATAAAGGGTTGGGAAAACAACTTGTGGTTGTAGGTTAAATCTTAAAACATGAAACTCAGAAGGGGGAACAACTACATTTGAGGTTGCTTTATTCCTGGAGAAGAAATATATGCGTATTCTTGGCAACAAATAAAAAATAAAAAAATTGTCAATGAAGAGAAATGTATGAATGTGCTTGTTTTATTATTAGAACAACTGATATATAAAAATGACTATACTTTGCCTAGTATTATTGCCATCATCAGGCAAAATGGATTTACTATTGAAATTTTGATATCTTGATTTTGAAAGCTGAATGCTAACTATGGCTGGAAACGTTTCTTAGTCAGAAAAGGATCTTAGTAGTTTAAAAGGAAGGAAGATCATGTCATGCCTGCTGCTATCTATATTTTGAATCTTTGCATTTTTATTTCTTTTGAAAAAAAATGGGTAAAGAGGAAAAATGATTCAGCTGGTTTTTTAGCTTTTCAATTCCTAGTGATTAATCAGTATATCTCCTCTTTAGGAGGAAAGTGTCCAGCTGTCTTGTTAACATTGTAGTTTATCTGTTTCAATACAGCAAATGACGATGATAAAGGCTCAAGCTGGAGTGAAGAATAATTTAAGAATATTGAATAAGAGCATCATACAAAATGGTTCAAACTATATTGTTCATGTCATTATTTTTGCTTTAGTATGTTTCTTCATAGTGTACCTTTGGTCCAAGATGTCCAGAAAAAAGAGGACTTGGGAGTTTACTGCTCCCCTTTCTGGAGGAAAGACTTCACTGAAGGGCTTCTTTCCACGACTCTCAAATGATGCATGATTTTGTTGTAAAGAAAAAGTTCAACAATCCTTTGGAGTTTATAATTAATTAATGACTTTTGAGTTATATTCCCTGGATATATGACATAGTTAAAGCATTTATCCTATTTTGAAAAAGGATGGATAGTTTGCTTGCTTAAGAATTTGCCCAGTGTTCTTTTCCTGTCACCATGAACTTATCCTTTAAGTTCATGAGGTGGCCCTTAGTGAAATTGTTTAGCTCGAAAGCCCCTAACACGTGAATTCGGCTGGTTTTTGTAAAGAAATTAAGAATCATCGGCTGGTAAACTAGTTTTAATGTGATGAAGGGATGTTTATACTTTATAGTCCATGCTAAGAAGGGAAGTCATCTCACCACTGTACGGTGTCACTTTTTTCCGTTGTCTAGATAAATTGAGCCGAATATGGAAAAGAAACGCAATGGCATTGACTAGCCAAAAGCAATGTAAAAATTGAGCAATGAAATATACTAATATCTACCTAATAATGATTTCGGATTAAAATCTTCCACACAAAAAACATATGAGTAGGCCAAGTTTTCGCTGAAGTAAAATCAATGCATTCTATTTATCATGCTCCAGCAAGAGCAAAAACATACAGTGACACACTAATATCATATTTACACTATCATATTTACAGGTTCTGTACAACTAGCTGAGTTTTCTCAGTAATCATTGTTTAGAGGAAAACAAGAAGACTACAATTAGATCTCAAACTAAAAAAGAACTGCTGGAGTATATATATTATAAAACCAAGGTCAACCTAATGTGGGATGTTAGCATGTAATCCACTTTTGCCAACTGTAGAATGTGTTGGGCAAAGTATATTATAAAACCCCAGCTAAAGTAGCAGAGATAGTGGTTTATGGGGTGCCAAACTGTCAGTAGGTCAAAATGCTTTGCAGAGGTTAGCCTTCATGTTAGATGAACCTTGGTGATCAATCGGACCTGCCCACAACTTGCTCCTCTTTGGTTCAGATATCCTTACACGTCCTAAACTAGGTTCAGGTGCAGCAACAAAGTTGTGGCAAGCAGCTCCATTTTGGTGCTTCAACTTTGATTCAACGGGCAGCATCTTCAATGTACGATCTGTGTGGAAAGATATCCATGGATGTCCTGAAATTGAACCACATAATATTAATTTAACATGCAAACAATCGAACAGTTCTTATAACTTAAAAGTACTGTCATTTGATTTAGTTCTTATAACTTAAAAGTACTATCATTTGATTTCCGGTTTAAAAACATTAGGGAGAAAAAGAGAGCCTCAACCACATAGAAGAACACATATTAAAAACTAACAAAAGTAAGTGAGAATTAACAGATTCCCACTGTTATCCCAACCAGAAACAATGTACAATAGGGTATGACCAGTTAACCACCACTAAAGGAACCAACCACTAAAGGAACCAACAAAGCTTGTTAATAAAATAAGGCAATCCTTCTAATTATTAAGAATTCATGTGAAAGGCAAAGATACTTTTCAAAATAACTTGGAAATTTCTAATTTTAATTATTTCAAGATTAAAAAAACCAAATACAACAAGTCTTTGGTGTTTTACATCATCGAGGAAGAGAGATAAAGCACGCTACAAAACATTAATAATCTATCATAAACTTACTAAGTACTTCATCAGCTGTTATCCTTGCTGAAATATCCCTTGTCAGCATTCTCCCAACAAGATCTCGTGCAGGTTTAGATATTGATTCCCACATCCCGGTTTGGAAATCTAGCTTGGAATTCTTAATAGCCTTAAAAACCGCTTCTCGTGAATCCCCTTTAAATGGAAGAAGACCAACCAACAGAGCATGCAGGAGCACTCCAGCACTCCATATATCCACCTTTTCAGAGTATCTACTACCCAACAACACTTCTGGTGCAATATATGCAGGGCTCCCAGCAAAACCTGTCAAGTTCTGACCTGCAATGCAAATTTCTAGACAATGAGGCTATGCATAAACAACATAAATGACTCATGTATATATGTATGTATGTATCTTTTACTTATGTGTGTACTTATATATGTGTGTATATTTATATATATATGTCAATTGAATGACTGATATTTTTAAATGCTTAAAAATTAAACAAAGTGACCTTAGAGTATGAATGGTTAGCTTCAAACTATTATAAGCATTTTTTCTAGGACCTCTTATGCTTAGACCACTTGCAAATTTACTTGAATACTAAACATAGTAAACTTAAGGGAGATGACCATCTGAACTCTCCAATTTTTACTCCTATGTACAGGGTAACATTAGTAAAGTACAATTCAGTTGAAAGCTCATCATGATGAACTTCTTCAAGCTTTTTTTTCTTATGGTGTCATAGGAAATTAAAAAAGAAAAAGAGTAAAGTAAATACACTCAAAAAGAAAGAAATACACAAAATGCAGAAACACTTGCATTTTGCCTAGACATTTTTTTATTAAAAGAATGACTATGATGGAATTTTACACAAGGCAGGTTGTGTAAGGATTCTATTAATAGAAGTTAGCACATATATATACCATAGGATAACAAAAAAAGAAGATCATCCAAACAGGTTTCACATATTACCCTTAGAAATTCTCATGGCCAGGCCAAAATCAGCAAGCTTTATTTCCCCCGAAGCCGTAAGCAGAATATTCTCAGGCTTGATATCTCTGTGCACAACTCCCATATCATGACAATACTTGATGACCAACATCACTTCCTTAAGTATATTAGCAGCCCGTTGTTCAGAACAAGGGCCTTCCCTAAACATCTGGTCGATTAGACTTCCCCCAGAGCACAATTCCATCACCAGATGAGAGCAATCAGCTTCCTCATACACTTCCAGCAGAGTCACAACCCCAGGATGCCCAGACAAGTGCTGCATTATCTCCACCTCCCTATAAACAGTCTTATCCCCCTTCTTCAGAGTCTTACACGCATACTCCGCACCGCCAACAAGAGACCTACACAAACAAACAGATTCATACTTTCCTTGCCCGATCGTCACCCCGGTAACATAATCATCTACAATCTTCTTCTTCCTCCCCATCTGGGTAGCCACATCAATGCAACCTATCTTCCTCTTTAGGCCTCTTCCCGCTGTCATCAGAGATGATGAATAAGGAGGAGCAATGGGAAAACCCGCCACCCTACTCTTGTAGGAACCAACTGAGTCTATCTTAGTATTTTCTCTACACCTCTTCTTCAACCTCGAACAATCTTCCATCAAATAATGAGACTTCAAATTGGACGACGGAGACCCATGATTGGATCTCAAAATGTCAGTCAATTTCGAGGACTCGTCACACTCATTTCCTTTCCTTTTCATCCTCATAACATCAACATAATCATCTTCATTTCGTCGAAAGTTTCGAATGAAACATTTCCCTCAAAATATTTGACAAAACAATTTCCGTCAAAATTTTCATCGGAACACATTTCCATCGAAATTTTGAGCGAAAAACATTCTGTTAAAATTTTTGACGAAATACTTTTTTCGTTTAAAGCATTTCATGGGGGAAATCATTTTCGTCAAAACTTTTGTCAGAAACTAAATTTCGATAGAAAATTTATTTTTGTAAAAATTTTCATCGGAGAAAAATTTCCGTCGCTTTTCGACGAAGAGTATTTTGACGAAAAAAATTTGTGACAATTTTCGTAGCTTGCAGCATTGAAATTTCATAAAAAATATTATCTTTTTTAATATTGTGAAAAGTACATAAATAAATTTGTTAGAAATTTTAAACTTAATTTAGTTTGTAAAATATTATAATTATATTAATTTTAAAAATGGGTAAGATGGTAAAAATATCTTATTAACCCTCCATTTTCCTCCCTTGCCATTTTTTAACTCCCAAACAAGGGAAGGGAATACCCTCCAATTCCCTTCCCTTCCTTCCCCTCCCTCCCCCTTGGATCCCCTTCCTTCTCTTCCCCTCCTAACTCCCAAACAAAGCTAAGGTACATCAACGTTACAGAAGATTCATCCAAATGTTATAGGACGTAACTCATTGGCTGGATAACAAGGAGTACTTCCCGTACTTACATTCCATCATTTGACCAGATACAAATTCATCTTCTTATAAGAGTGGCCTCAGCTTTACTAGTTTTTTTGGCTTTTTTTTTTTTTTTCGTGGAGAGTGGGTGGGGGCGGGGGGGATAGCTGACGCTTTTCTTTGCATGCATGAAGTTTTAGGATTTGAATTATGAGTAAGGATATTCTAACTACCAAAAATTCTTACTACCTATCACATCACCATTGGATCAAAGAGAGAGAATGTTAAAAAGTTTTTGAAGAGAGAGAAAATGTTAATCTAATGGTAATTAAATAGGTAGTAAGTTGGTAGTGAAAAATTTTGGTAGTGAGAATATCTCTCCTCTTGAATTATTACTATTATTATTTTCTTAGAGTTTCCTTTGAGAACGTGATGGTGTCATGCAATAGGAATGAATATATTCGGGAGTGATATTATCAGCTATTAGAAATATATTGTAATTAGAGTTTTCTTATTTTATTATGTAATTAGGGTTTCCTTATTTCATTAGGATTTTTTATTAGGTCTGATTGTATTAGGTTTGGGCTTAGCCCATTAGTATGTCTATATATATTGTACATCCTTCATTAGTTTTGGAAGCAAAAACCATCTGATTCAATCCTTTCAGTTTGATTATATAATCATCCATTCGTTTGAATTTTTTTTTTTCAAATCCGATTCGATTCAATCCGACTTTTTTTTTATTTAGATTGAATCGGTTTTTGATTTTTTGAAAATCCTAAAATCTGTTTCTTGATTATTGTGCAGAGAACATCTTTTGTATATATTGGCTTTGTAATTTTTTTCTAAAATATTAAAAGTATAAGTAAATGATAATATAGTTTTTTTTGGAAATTGAGATATGAAGCTCCAAATATATGAAATTTTGTTGATGAGCTATGACTAAGGGCTTGTTTGGTGTGATGTATAAGGCATGATAGTATAAGCTTATACTATACGTTATGTCAATTTTAGTTGTTTGGTGTGAATATCGTATAGTATAAGCTTATACAGCAGGATACTTTTATACATCGAATGATGTATAATTTAATCAGGCCTACGAGGGTAGGAAGGGGTTGATGTATTAACCAATGCAATTATCAGAAATTAATATAATATTTTATTATTAATATAATAAAAAATAATTTTTGAATAGATAAATTTTTCAAATATTGTAGATTTTTAATTTTATAAAAATTAATATTTTTTTGACATACTGATCAACTTATTTCTATAAAAATTAATATCACCTCATATATTTGGAAGAATGATATAAATTCATTAGTAAAATGTATTTTGGTCAAAATATTTATTTTATCTTATCTAGTATTATAGGGTGCGTTACCAAACATTGAATGATAGTATCTTATACAATATATTGTATTGTACAATATCATGTCAAACGCTGGATAATATTAAAATTGAATCAGGTCTTATACTATCCAGCGTTTGGTACTGTATTGCATAAAATAATATATTGTATAAGATAATATCATCTAATATTTGGTAATACACTGTATAATACTATTTACGATAAAAAATAAATTTTTTTAATAAAAATATCCTTTAATAAAGAATTTATATAATTCTTCAAACAATGTCATATGATATTTATTTTTATAAAAATTTATTGTTCAATGTGTCCATAACATAAATTAATTTTTGTAATTATAAAAATATTCAATATTTTAAAAATTAATATATTGAAAAATTGATTTTTATTTTAATATATTAATATTAAAATAATATATTAATCTTTTAGAATTATATTGGTCAACGATGTTAATACATCAATCTTTTATCCCTCCCCTATAGGTCGGATTAAGTCATACTTCATTTTGTATTTGTTATTTCTTTGTTGTTGTTGTTGGGTATATATGAAATTTAGAAGAGATGTAATTGTTACAATTGTTCTTCTCGGATCACTATCATGTCCACGCTTTTTTTATCATGCACCTACGTCGTACCTTCTAAACTTTTTTAATTTATGTTTTTTTTTTTTAAGAATGGGTTTTTTTTTTTTTTAAATTGTTAGCTTTATTTTTCTTGATTCCATGTTAATAATAAAGGGTTGGGAAAACAACTTGTGGTTGTAGGTTAAATCTTAAAACATGAAACTCAGAAGGGGGAACAACTACATTTGAGGTTGCTTTATTCCTGGAGAAGAAATATATGCGTATTCTTGGCAACAAATAAAAAATAAAAAAATTGTCAATGAAGAGAAATGTATGAATGTGCTTGTTTTATTATTAGAACAATTGGTATATAAAAATGACTATACTTTGCCTAGTATTATTGCCATCATCAGGCAAAATGGATTTGCTATTGAAATTTTGATATCTTGATTTTGATAGCTGAATGCTAACTATGGCTAGAAACGTTTCTTAGTCAGAAAAGGATCTTAGTAGTTTAAAAGGAAGGAAGATCATGTCATGCCTGCTGCTATCTATATTTTGAATCTTTGCATTTTTATTTCTTTTGAAAAAAAATGGGTAAAGAGGAAAAATGATTCAGCTGGTTTTTTAGCTTTTCAATTCCTAGTGATTAATCAGTATATCTCCTCTTTAGGAGGAAAGTGTCCAGTTGTCTTGTTAACATTGTAGTTTATCTGTTTCAATACAGCAAATGACGATGATAAAGGCTCAAGCTGGAGTGAAGAATAATTTAAGAAGATTGAATAAGAGCATCATACAAAATGGTTCAAACTATATTGTTCATGTCATTATTTTTGCTTTAGTATGTTTCTTCATAGTGTACCTTTGGTCCAAGATGTCCAGAAAAAGAGGACTTGGGAGTTTACTGCTCCCCTTTCTGGAGGAAAGACTTCACTGAAGGGCTTCTTTCCACGACTCTCAAATGATGCATGATTTTGTTGTAAAGAAAAAGTTCAACAATCCTTTGGAGTTTATAATTAATTAATGACTTTTGAGTTATATTCCATGGATATATGACATAGTTAAAGCATTTATCCTATTTTGAAAAAGGATGGATAGTTTGCTTGCTTAAGAATTTGCCCAGTGTTCTTTTCCTGTCACCATGAACTTATCCTTTAAGTTCATGAGGTGGCCCTTAGTGAAATTGTTTAGCTCGAAAGCCCCTAACACGTGAATTCGGCTAACACGTGAATTCGGCTGGTTTTTGTAAAGAAATTAAGAATCATCGGCTGGTAAACTAGTTTTAATGTGATGAAGGGATGTTTATACTTTATAGTCCATGCTAAGAAGGGAAGTCATCTCACCACTATACGGTGTCACTTTTTTCCGTTGTCTAGATAAATTGAGCCGAATATGGAAAAGAAACGCAATGGCATTGACTAGCCAAAAGCAATGTAAAAATTGAGCAATGAAATATACTAATATCTACCTAATAATGATTTCGGATTAAAATCTTCCACAAAAAAAAAAAACATATGAGTAGGCCAAGTTTTCGCTGAAGTAAAATCAATGCATTCTATTTATCATGCTCCAGCAAGAGCAAAAACATACAGTGACACACTAATATCATATTTACACTATCATATTTACAGGTTCTGTACAACTAGCTGAGTTTTCTCAGTAATCATTGTTTAGAGGAAAACAAGAAGACTACAATTAGATCTCAAACTAAAAAAGAACTGCTGGAGTATATATATTATAAAACCAAGGTCAACCTAATGTGAGATGTTAGCATGTAATCCACTTTTGCCAACTGTAGAATGTGTTGGGCAAAGTATATTATAAAACCCCAGCTAAAGTAGCAGAGATAGTGGTTTATGGGGTGCCAAACTGTCAGTAGGTCAAAATGCTTTGCAGAGGTTAGCCTACATGTTAGATGAACCTTGGTGATCAATCGGACCTGCCCACAACTTGCTCCTCTTTGGTTCAGATATCCTTACACGTGAAATTGCATTGGCAAGTTCATCAATCCACACACAATCAATTGGACCTGCCCACAACTTGCTCCTCTTTGGTTCAGATATCCTTACACGTCCTAACCTAGGTTCAGGTGCAGCAACAAAGTTGTGGCAAGCAGCTCCATTTTGGTGCTTCAACTTTGATTCAACGGGCAGCATCTTCAATGTACGATCTGTGTGGAAAGATATCCATGGATGTCCTGAAATTGAACCACATAATATTAATTTAACATGCAAACAATCGAACAGTTCTTATAACTTAAAAGTACTGTCATTCGATTTCCGGTTTAAAAACATTAGGGAGAAAAAGAGAGCCTCAACCACATAGAAGAACACATATTAAAAACTAACAAAAGTAAGTGAGAATTAACAGATTCCCACTGTTATCCCAACCAGAAACAATGTACAATAGGGTATGACCAGTTAACCACCACTAAAGGAACCAACCACTAAAGGAACCAACAAAGCTTGTTAATAAAATAAGGCAATCCTTCTAATTATTAAGAATTCATGTGAAAGACAAAGATACTTTTCAAATTAACTTGGAAATTTCTAATTTTAATTATTTCAAGATTAAAAAACCAAAAACCAAACCAAATACAACAAGTCTTTGGTGTTTTACATCATCGAGGAAGAGAGATAAAGCATGCTACAAAACATTAATAATCTATCATAAACTTACTAAGTACTTCATCAGCTATTATCCTTGCTGAAATATCCCTTGTCAGCATTCTCCCAACAAGATCTCGTGCAGGTTTAGATATTGATTCCCACATCCCGGTTTGGAAATCTAGCTTGGAATTCTTAATAGCCTTAAAAACTGCTTCTCGTGAATCCCCTTTAAATGGAAGAACACCAACCAACAGAGCATGCAGGAGCACTCCAGCACTCCATATATCCACCTTTTCAGAGTATCTACTACCCAACAACACTTCTGGTGCAATATATGCAGGGCTCCCAGCCAAACCTGTCAAGTTCTGACCTGCAATGCAAATTTCTAGACAATGAGGCTATGCATAAACAACATAAATGACTCATGTATGTATGTATCTTTTACTTATGTGTTTATATATATATATATATATATATATATATATATATATATATATATATATGTCAATTGAATGACTGATATTTTTAAATGCTTAAAAATTAAACAAAGTGACCTTAGAGTATGAATGGTTAGCTTCAAACTATTATAAGCATTTTTTCTAGGACCTCTTATGCTTAGACCACTTGCAAATTTACTTGAATACTAAACATAGTAAACTTAAGGGAGATGACCATCTGAACTCTCCAATTTTTACTCCTATGTACAGGGTAACATTAGTAAAGTACAATTCAGTTGAAAGCTCATCATGATGAACTTCTTCAAACTTTTTTTTCTTATGGTGTCATAGGAAATTCAGTAGATGCATTCTCCTCTGTTCCATTTCTTCTTCTTCACTCTGCAAAACGGGGAGGAGATTAATGATCTCCCATTACTTTGTAATTTTATTTTTCAATTTTTATAATGAAGGATCCCTTATCCTCCAAAATGTATTTCTTCTATTATTAAAAGAAAGAAAGAGGACAATACATGCCACTATTCTTCTACTCCTACTCCAAATTGTACATACAAACTAAACATACCATGGTTACAAATATGATGAAGCAAGCAACACTTGAATCTTTGCAATGTTCTTACAAAGAAAAATCAGAGCATAACTACTGAAGTACTAATAAGTCCTAAAGGAAAAAACCATAAACTCTGGGTTTTTTTTTTTTTCTCAAAATAAGGTTCAAAGCAAAATATATCAGTGTAAACGGAACTAGTGCCAGTAGACATACCTCCAAGCCAATTCACAAACAAGATCTTCAGGAGCAGATGGAAGGACCTAAATAAAATTCACCAGTGTGATTTGATTTATCTTTAAAGCCTACAAGCTGATTCATTAGCAGTAGAAAATATAAAATACCTCATCTTCATAGGGGTTGCAGTGACTTTTGAACCACAGCCTCAAGAACTCCTAAAAATTGAATTCCTAAATATTAGCATATTGATTATAATCCAAAATTCATCAAAAAGACATAAATAGATGGAAGAGAATTCATCCACTAAATCTATACGCTAGCAATAAAAGCATAACTCACACTATGAAGAAAACAACAAAGGTAATGATACACATAAAACACCTTATCAACATTTTCAGGTTCAAGACCATTTTGAAAGCGCTCCAAGTAAGAATTGGCAATCCAATATCTACTTGAATCAGGAGTATGGACCTGGAGTAGGGAATGAAATTTTTTTATCACATATTTATATACTTAAATCTTTGAGTGCATGTAAGAATCCAGTATGCAAGGGATAGCATTGAACCTCATCAATTAACAGATTTGAACCATCATTTGCCTTCCCAAATTCATACTTAGTATCTACCAATATGAGGCCATGTTCCAAAGCCACTTGCTGTAAAGTCAATCAAATGGAGAAGTCAAAGAAGCAATAAAGCAAGAGAAAAATAACTTAATAGCTGTCAAAATATATATTATGCACACAGGACTGAGTAACCAATCAACAGATCAACCACATATTCCTAGAGGGGCTATCAGAAAAATGACTTGGGAACACTAAGTACCTTGGATAAGAAGATCGTATAATCAAGATTTTCTCACTAGTCAGTAATAATTCACACACAAATCTCAATCCCTTATTGTGGAAAAGATAAATTTATATGGTAGGAGGTGAGATTATTAGAAATACATGGAAGCTGTTTGAGTGGGTTGCATTTCTTGAAGATGCAAACTTGTCTCTAGAGAAACATTTTTCAATAGTCTCACAGATGAGAATGACTGAATTGATATTTGTGCTGTTGGATTATGATGGTAACTTCTGTGTCTGAATAATGTATATAAAAGTGGTTTGATGTAATGATGATTGAAAGTCTGAAACAAGTTACATGAAACTTACGTAAATTTTTAATTGCCAACCTGTCTTAGACAAATCTTTTATCATGTACAACAAAGACCCTTTGTCAAAAATGATGAATGTAAGTTGGATAAATATGTTTTGTTCAAATATTAAGTGTTTAGAGACATATTTCCCCGATAACATGCTTATAAAAATTGAGAATATACGCATCTAATTTCAAAATTAAGGAAGAAGAAACATGAAACAGTAAAATATAAAAATATCAGTAATATTTTTAAGTATAAGGATTTGAGTGTTTAAAGGTTTTCGTTGTTGTGGAGATGGTTGTATGCAGTAAGGATTTGGATCCCCAACTGTTCATATGGGTATCCTGTTCCCAGCTTCTCTGTTTCCTCTAATATGCATGACTAAGACAAATAGAGAGAATATGGGAACAGAGCTAGCTATTCAACGTATACACATATTCAATATTTTGAAGAATGGTACATCCCTATACCCTATGCACATCGTAAGAAGTTTAGAAAGGCTCAAGAAAGCTCTAGGATAATGGGGTCTTCCTTAAAAAAAGAACACGAACCTTTTAGAAATTACTGTATATTCGTTTAGAATATAACATTCTGCTAAGTTCTGCACCAAATATCTGAAAAATATAGATATAATTTCCTATGGAATAAGCAAAGCCTTTTAGTGGTTTTTCCCTGAAAGAGAACCACCCATATCTTAATCAAAGGTGTAACAACTTGAAAGAAAATATTTGAAACCCTACATCATTGAGTATCATGGAAATCTGTTCCTGAGCACAACAATCTTTACATTGTCCACTGTTGGTAGCACACACAGCATTGACAAATTAAACCATATTACTTTAATGCTATTTTTTTTTCACTATGTAAATGACTGTCTAATACACAAACTCTGTAACCCAAATAAAATGATGTCTTAGAGTTTTAGGGTGTGTTTGAAAGTGTTTTAGTCTTTTTGTTTTCAAAAACTGTTTTGAATATGAATTTTAAAAACTGATTTTGAGAGTAAAAAAACAAAAAAACTTGTTTGAGTGTAGTTAAATTAAAGTTATAAAGAAGTTGTAGTTATTTACAAAAATGCCATTAATGAAGTTTTAGAATTACAAAAATGCCATCATAAAGTAATTGATTTTGCTCCTGAATTTACGAAATTGCCATTTATGAATCTTGATATTTACGAAATTGCCACCGCCTAAACCAAAAAAAAAGCAAAAACACCACGGGAGAACATTGCCAGGTTGTTTTCGTTTTTTGGTTTTTAAAACTGAAAAAGAATCATTGTTTTGGGAAGCATTTTGCAAAAGAATCATTTCCAAACAGATTTCTTTGTTTTAAAAACTTAAAAACTGTTTTTGAGAATTGGAATCAAACAGACCCTTACTGTCTCATTATTTAAACAATTATTTCTTTTCCAGTGCAAGAGGAAAAATATATATCATATGCTACAAGTGTTATATTACTGACTAGAATGAGAAGACACTTCATTACTTCCTGTATTTCCCGAATTTGACAATGAACTAGGCAAAGAAGCTTATTACCTGTCTATATTCAAACAAGCTTAATGCTTTTTCACTCACTTCTACATAATCAGCTCGTGTCCGCTTTCAACAATCTGCAAGGAAAATGTATCATAAAAAAAGTAAGAATTTTGTATAAAAAATATTATGAAAAGACTATCATTTTCTGGAAGTTCATTATCACACCTCACTTACTCCAAGAAGAATGTATATTGCATGAATATTCTATTAATAATCATATGGGAACATCTTAGGCTTTTAAGTCATTCTTCCTTTTACAACTTGCTGGTTGGTCGACCTAAATCTATAATCATATTACTTATTATTTCTGTTGAGCAGAATGAGCTTAACTGATCTTGATTCACATTTTCAAAGATATAGTGATATAAAAAATTCAATAAACCAATCTGAAAGGAAAACGACATTGGGGGGGGGGGGGGGGGGGGGGGGGGGGGGGGGGGGGAACTAATTGGTAATGCACGACAATATTATAAGAGAAATAGTCCCCTGTCCCTATGTATTTTATCTATCCAATTTTATGTTCGGATAAATTGATTAGCCTAATGGAGAATAGCTTCACTACTCTCCTACTGCCTCATTTTCCCACCAATTCCAACATTTGTGCTCATTTCTTTTGCCTATGAAGCTCATCCTTTGCCGTAACTTCAGTCATAATGAAAAAAGGTAGTTGCAAATGATAATACTAGTCATCATACCTCATCCGGAGTGACAGGAACATCGTGATCCTCAGCCTTGGTTGTTGGAGTGAGTATATTTTCGGGCAACTTTTGATTTTTTACCATTCCTGTCATGTGTTAATATCCTATTACACAAGGAGGGGAAAATTGAGAATGAGACACAAATTAGAAAACTCACCATTTGGGAGGACATTTCCACAATAGTTACGAACGCCTTTATTGTATACTGTCCATAATGATGTGTCGGTACTTCCAGTGACAAACCCTCTAACTACAAACCAGAAAAATAGGTGTCAATGGATGGTTGCTATAACCCTCATTTTTCATTTTTAAAAGATTCAAATATTTTATAACACTTTGCAATAACAAGAATTTTAAGTTTGAAGAAGAAGAAAAGGCACAAGAAGACAACATGCAGATCTTCAGCCAAAATAAATTTCGATAATTAAGAACGGTGACTTTTATCCTGATTACTCTTTCAATATTTATAAGGATCTTCGGACACTAATATTTATGGATATTCTTCCAAAGTAATTAAACAAAAAAAAATCTTCCAAGCATGTATCCAAAACATATATTCTCATTTCCCCCCTAGTTATCTTTTCTGAACCAAAATAAAACCTCTCTACAACCTATATTAAACAATATCTCCAGTGCAGTAAGATATATGTCTAATAAGAGACTCCAGTTTAATATGCCAATCAACAATCATTGTAGCATTCAAAGCCATTTAATAAGATGTCACAGTAATAAATAACCTGAAAAATATAGGCACCTTTGTTATTTTTCTCCACTCCCCATAAAATAGCATTTGCATTTGCAATAAGAAATTCAATTATATGATGATTCTGTATTTAAGTTCCGACACATCATAAGACAACTCTGATCCCCACTCACTCCAATAAAAACAAAACCTGCCTCCTCAAATTCTGTTCTTACCTTAGATAATATGATATTACAAAACAAAATTAAAAGGAAAAAAAAAAAAAAAGAGCATCAAATTTGTGCATGGTAATTCTTCAACGCCTATTTTTTTACAGAGAGCATCAAATTCGCAAATTTGTTAAGGAGGTGAAGGAGGCCTTCGTTGAGTCTAGTATTGGTGTAGTAAAAAAACCGATTGTTCAAAACATTGTTTGGCAATTCCCCATGGCGAATTTTGTTAAGGTAAATTGTGATGGTGCTGCACATGGCAACCCGGGTCTAGCTTCTTGTGGAGGTGTTATGTGAAATGATCAAGGAAATTGGATTTTGGGTTTCGCTTATAAGCTTGGTGTTTGTAGTTCCTTCAAAGCTGAATTGTGGGGTGTACTACGGGGTTTGGATCTTGCTTGGAGTTATGGACATCGATAGATAATTATTGAAAGTGATTCTTCTATTGTGATCACTGTGCTCACCAATCATGGTGTAGGAGCTCGTGAGGATCATCTGATCTCTCGTATACGAGCATGGCTTCGAAGCAATTGGATTGTTAGATTGCAACACACATTTCGAGAAGGCAACGTTTGCGCTGATTGGATGGAGAATTTTATTCTCAACAACAGTGAGGGTTTGGATCATTTTATTAGTGGAGAACCTCCACTGGTATCTGTATTAGCAAAAAAAAAAAAAAACTCACCAACAAACTCAACCGGGAAAACCGAACACTTGTTTGCTATTGTAACATTTTTATCCGGAGCCGATACAACAGCATTAGAAACTATGTGCTTAGTTCTTTCAAACCACCACAAACTTGTCTCATTAAGAACCTAAAATTGTAAAAGAAAGAAAACAATCAGGATCCCTGAATTCCACGTGTACAGAAACAATGCAACAGAATCACAAACCTAACCTGGCCTTTAAAGGGAATTGATCAGTGGTCAATAAAACAAGGTAATCTCCACTATCATAAATATCTCGAACCTAAAAATCATACAGTAAGTTATTTCTGAGTCTGAAGCACAAATTGCCAACAAATAAATAATTGATTCAAATATGCGCATACTTTGCCGCGGGTTTTGGACTTGAGAGCGGGAAGGTTAGTTTCGGAGAGGCAATTAGAGAGAGAGAGCTTGTTCCGATGGCGTCGAGGATTTGGTTTCTGCGAGTACCGTTGAGGAGAGTGTACACAAAAGACGTTTGTTGCTGAACTTCTCTTCGCATCTCTGAAACACAAATTGCCTTGCCTGGGAACTTGTTCGATTTCAAAGCGATTCTAGTTCCGGACCTAGAAACCGCCCCTGAAATTGGATTAATATCCTATCTACGGTTACATAATTAATATCCTATCTACGGTTACATAATTAATATACCATACCGTTACATAACGTTACGTATTTAATATCCGGAGACGTTTTTTTTCATAACTTTTATAAATAGAAAACCTCACCTAAAGTGCAATCGTGTCTCTCTTCAGTCGTCTGTCTCTGGTCTGCCTCTGTCGTCTCGCGGGTCTTGCCTGTCGTCTGCCGTGCGCCTGTCTCTGTTCTGCCGTGCGC